>RJWH01008450.1:0-30345 GCA_004363575.1 Solenodon paradoxus
TATACACCATGTCTTCTATATCTGCTCTCTGTTGATGGGCATTCCAGCAGTTTCCAGCTCTTAGCTATTGTAAATTGTGCTGCAATGAACATGGGGGTGTATATATCTCTTATGATATGTTTTTGTGCTTTTATAGTAAATGCCTAATATGAGAATAATATGATCATATGGAATTTCCATTCATAATTATTTGAGGATTCTCCATGCCCCTTTCCAGAAAGATTGCACCACTTTACATTCCCACCAAGAGTGAATTAGAGTTCCCTTTTCCCACATCCTCTCCAGCACTTATTATTTCCATTTTTTGGATGATATTATTAGCTATTATTAGCCATTATTACCAGCATGAGGTGATATCTCATCATTGTTTTGATTTGCATTTCCCTGATGACAAGAGAAGTAGAGCATCTTTTCATGAACCCGTTGGCCATTTGTATGTCTTTCTTGGAGAGGTGTCTGTTAAGTTCATCAGCCCATTTTTTGATTGGATTGCTTGTATTTTTGTTGCCCAATTTTATAAATTCTTTGTATATCTTAGATATTAAACCCCTATCTGAGTTGTGAGAGGCAAATATCTTTCCCATTCAGTTTGATGCCTTTTTGTTTTTATGCACGTTTCTTTTGCCAAGTAGAAACTTTTTAGTTTTATGTAATCCCTTTTTTTATTTTGGATTTTATTTGCCTTGCCATGGGTATTGAGTTGCCAAAGAGATCTCTTAAGTCTGTGTCTAATAATGGTTTGCCTCCATTCTCTTCTATGTGTTTGATCGTTTCTGGTTTTATGTCTAGGTCTTCAGTGCATTTTGAGTTAATTTTTGTGTATGATGTTAGGTAGTGGTCTTGTTTCAACCTTTAAATGTGACTGTCTAGTTCTCCCAGCAACATTTATTAAAGAGGCTGTTCTTGCCCCATTGTAAGTTTTGACTCTTTTGTCATAAATTAGGTGTCCATATATATGTGGATTTATTTCTTTACTTTCACTTATGTTCCATTGATCTGTCTTTCTATTTTTATACCAGTACTATGCTGTTTTATTTATTAGTGCTTTACAGTAGAGTTTGAAGTCAGGTAGCATGACTCCTCTGTTGTTGGGTTTTCTTGAGGATTGTTTTGCTCTTCTGGGTTGTTTGTTATTTCAAAAAGGTTTCATTATTTTGTGTTCTATGTCTGTGAAGAATGTCTTTGGAGTTTTCATGGGGGTAGCATTGAATTCGTATATTGCCTTGGGCAGTATGGCCATTTTGATTACGTTGATTCTTCTGATCCATGAACATGGAATATCTTTACATTTCATTGTGTCATCTTCTATTTCTTTTAGCAATGTCCTATAGTTCTCATAGTATAGGTCCTTCACCTCTTTGGTTAGGTTTATTCCAAGGCATTTCATTTTTTGGGTGCAATTGTAAAAGGTATTGTTTTCTTCAGTTCTCTTTCTGTATTTTCATTTTTGGCATACATAAATGTAAGAGATTTTTTAATATTAATTTTGTAGCCTGCCACTTTACTATATTTATTATTTCTAATAACTTTTTACTTGATTATTTTGGGTTCTCTATGTATACTATCATGTCATCTGTAAAAGTGATAGTTTCACTTCTTCCTTTCCTGTTTGGATACCTTTTATGTCTTTTTTTAAAAAAGTCTACTTGCTTTGACCAGGATCTCCAGCACTA
Source organism: Solenodon paradoxus (assembly GCA_004363575.1). Lineage (NCBI taxonomy): Eukaryota > Metazoa > Chordata > Mammalia > Eulipotyphla > Solenodontidae > Solenodon > Solenodon paradoxus. Next base: position 1,674 of record RJWH01008450.1, read on the forward strand.
TATTGAATAAGTAATGGTGAGAGTGGACATCTTTTGTCTTGTCCCTGATCTTAGAGGAAAAGTTTTCAGTTTTAGTTATAGTGTCTTTTCTGGTGCAGGCTTTATCTGGTTTTGGAATCAGCAGAATATTGGCATCATAAAAAGTGTTTGGAAGTTTTGAAGTTTTCCATCTTCCATTTTTTTGAACACTTTAAGAAGGATCGGAATTAATTCTTCTTTCATGCTTTGTAAAATTTGCTGGCAAAACCATCTGGTCTAGGGCTTTTGTTTTGGGGAAGGTTTTTGATCACTTTCAATTTCCTTGCTTGTGATTGATCTGTTTATCGTTTCAAGTTCTTCTTGGTTTAGTTTTGGGATATCGTACATTTCCAGAAATGTGTCCATTTCTTCTAAGTTATTCTGTTTGTTGACATATAGTTGTATAGTATTCTCTTATAGTCCTCTGTATTTCTGTTGTGATTATTCCTTTTTCATTTCTGATTCTAGTTATTTGTGTTTTCTCTCTACTCATTTTTGTGAGTCTGACTAGTGGCCTGTCTATTTTGTTTATTCTTTCAAAAAGGCAACTTGCGGATTCAATGATTTTTTGAATAGTCTTTCCGATTTGTATTTCATTAATTTCTGCCCTAAGCTTTATTATTTCCTTCCTTCTGTTGGATTTAGGCTTCTTTTTTCCTGCTATTTCTAGACTCTTTAAGTGATGGCTTAATTTTTTATTTGTGATTCTTTTTGTTTTCTGAGGTAGGATTGTATCTCTGTAAATTTCCCTCATTACAGCTTTTGCTGCATCCTATAGATTCAGATAAGTCATTTCTTCATTTTTACTTGACTCCAGATATTTCTAAATTTCCTTCTTAATTTCCTCTTTTACCAATTGTTTGCTCAATAATATGTTGTCTATTTTCCACTCTTGTGTTTTCTTCTCTTTCTCTTTTTGATTGATCTCTAGTTTGATGCTATTAATATCTTGAAAGATGCTTGATATGATTTCAATTTTTGAAAATTTACTGAGACTTGTGTCCCAACATATGGTATATCCTTGAGAATGTTCCATGAGCACTTGAGAAGAATGTGTAGTCTATAGTTCTGTGGTAAAGTACTCTGTATAAGTCTATTAGGTCCAGCTCTTCTATTTGTTGTTTTAAGATCTTGTTTCTTTGTTGATTCTCTCTCTGGATGATCTGTCTTTTACTGAAAGAGGAGTATTGAAGCTCTCTACTATTATTGTGTTGCTGTTAATATCTTTCTTCAGATCTGTTAGTATTTGCTTGATATATTTGGGTGCTTCTTTATTAGGTGCATAAATGTTAGTAAGTGTTGAGTCTTTTTTATTTTGATCCCTTTATCATTATATAATGTCCGTCTTTATCTGTTTTTATTTTCTTTGGTTGAAAGACTACTTTATCTGAGTATAGCTGTTTCTGCTCTTTTGGCATTAGCTTGGAGTACCATTTTCCATCCATCCACTTTAAGCCTTTGCTTGTCTCTCAATCTAAGATGAATTTCTTACAGACAACATAAGTTGGGTTATGCTTCTTTACCCATTTAGCAACCCTGTGGCTTTTGATTGGTAAGTTCGATCCATTTACATTTACAGTAATCATTGACATTTGAGAACTTGATACTTCCATTTTGATTTTTGTTTTCTGGCTATGTTGATCTATTTGTTACTTTGCTTATATTTTTAAAAGTTTTTCCTCTTTAGTTTAGCTATAGAGTCTCTTTTAAAATTTCTTGTAGAGGAGTTCTCGTGGTTACAAACTCTCTTCACTTTAGTTTGTTGGGAAAAACCCTAATTTCTCCCTCAAATTTGAAAGAGAGTTTTGCAGTATATACTATTCTTGGATGGCATTTTTTATCCTGAAGTATTTTGTAGACATCATTTCATTCTCTTCTAACCTGCAGAGTTTCTGCTGTGAAGACTGAGGTTACTCTGTTATGAGTGACTTTGTATGTTATCTGCTTTTCCCCCTACCTTTAGAATTCTTTCTTTGTCTTGAATTTTTGATAGTTTCACAATTATGTGTCTTGGTGTAGTTTTTTTCGTGATTCATATAATTGAGTGTTCTGTTTGCTTCATTGACCTGTATGTTCATTGCTTGCTCCAATTTGGGGAAGTTTTCAGCCATTATTTCCATGCATATGTTCTCTATTCCTTTATTTTTCTCTGCACCTTCTGGGATACCCAGTATTCTAATGTTGCCTTTCATGATGGTGTCAGCTAGATGTCAGAGTGTTTCTTCATTGTTTCTTTTGCATTTGATTTATCTTTCTTCTTCCTCTTGGCTCCGTTTTGCATTACTATCCTCTGTGTCACTAATCCTTTCCTCCATTTGGATTATTCTTGCTCCATAGCTTTCTGTATTATTCTTAGTTTCATGAATTATCTCCTTTAAATCCTGTCTTCCTGTTAGGTTTTTTCTGTAGAGGTGCAATTTCAATCTGTTGGTGCTTAATTATTTGTTTAAGCTCTTTGTTTTGTTTATATGAATTTTACTTTAATTTTCTGAATTTCTTTATTATTGCAGACTTGAATTCTTTATCTCTTAGAAAAACAATTCTTCTGTGTCTTCAAAGTTAATTTCTGTTGAGCTATTATTTTGTTGTGATTCCATTTCCTGAGGTTTCAGGATGTGTTGTGTTTTTCCCCCCATGATTTGGGATCTTGTTTATCTACTGCTAGGTTTTGGGGTGTTTTTTTAAAATTTCTGCTAGGGGGCACTCTACTTTTACTTAATTTTGTATTTTTGACCCTTACAGGCTTTTGTAGTGCATTTTGCTGTGTCAGGGAGTGATGATGGCTGATGGAGGGGTTGGGAGTGGGGTGGGGGTGTCCTGATTGTCTGGGAGCATGCAGTATTGCAGCCTGATTGGCGGGCGGAAAGGTAGGCTTGTTTGTTAGTAGAACTCTGCTGGTTGGGGTTGTGTGACTTGAGCCTGTTTTCTGCGCTTAGGTGCCATGTATTCACCATACCATCAGGGTCAAGTTCTTTTCATGGGCTGCTTGCTCTTCCAGGGTTTTAGTCACTAGATCCCGATTCCCTGGGGGCCCGAGCCCCAGGGTGTGTATACTCCTGTTCTCTCTCGCTCTAATTTTCTCCCGTGCAGCTCCAGCTACGCTCTGGCAGGGGAAGACTGACTGCACCCGTACCACCAAACTCCCCTTCCCAGGGGCTCTGCTTTCCTGCTGAAGTCTCTGTTGAATCCCCACACCTCTCAACCACCTGTAGAGCAGGCTGTTAGTCTTCCTCTGCTCTCTGAGTTGTTCTGGACTGTGTTGAAGCAGCAAAATCCCTTTTCTGTGTTGACTCTGAAAAACTGTTGCTGTTTTTTTTCTGTGTGGCTTCTCAGTGCATGCTTTCCATAGACACCCTCTTGGTTCCTTGGTTGTAATTCTTAAGTTTTGAATATTAATTGCTAATTTCACAAAGCCTGTTTTGAAAATATGTTGCTGGAACAAGTACGCATTTTTATTAAGGGTTACGAAGATATATTATTTGAAAATGTCATCTACTACTAAATAGACTAGTCACAGTTTTGTATTAATTACAAATGTATTTTGAGATTTGCTAAATTTGTATTATGACACATAAGAAAATACTGTAGAGTGGTGGAAATGTGGGAAGAACTGGCCCTCCCAGGAATCGCAAAAGCAGCAGAGAGCCTGCTCCATAGGACTGGGACACAGAGTCAGGTGATAATGTCAAAATTCAGGGTAGGAGAGGCACCAGTGCCCCAGTGGTTTGAACAGGACACTTCTTTAACAGGGAGGAAGCTAGGGGAATTGCCCCCACCCAGTGCCTCCCACCATATTGCTCCATAGCCACAGGACCTGCCTACCAGAAAGCCTGCCCTCATGCTTAAAGGAAGAAGTCTTCCAAAGAGAAAAACCATTAGTATTACCCACTAGTGCCACCTTAATGGTGTAGGTGAAACTGCAGCCTGATTGCTGATTGTGGGCCAATAGAAAGGTGGTCATTGTGATTGGGAGCTGGGATACTGGGGGAACACTATGCATCCCCCACACATGCAATGATGGATTCAATAAAAAACCCAGGGGAAAATCTGACTAGAAGAGATGTCTGCAAACTACCTGAGGATTAATTTGAAACATGCTCATGGAAATCAAGAAAAGAATAGGGGAACAGAAAGAGAACAACAAAAAAGAGAGAAGAGAAATAAAGCAGATGTCAAAGAAATAAAGAACACAATAGTTGACCTAAAGAATTCAATAGGGGGACTCGATAATAGGGTAGATGAAACCTCCAATAGAATCAATGAGCTAGATGATAGGAAAGAGGAATGCAATCGAGGAAACAAATAAAGAGATAAAATAACACAAAGAAATGAAGACAATATTTGAGACCTATGGGATAACATCAAAAGCAACAACATTCACATTATGAGTCCCAGAAGGAGAAGAGAGAAAAAAGGGGACAGAAAATCTATTTAAGGAAATAATAGCTGAAAATTTCCCCATCTGAAGAATGAAGCAAGCCTCCAGACCCAGGAAACTCAAAGAGTACCTAATAAAAGAAACCTAAGCAGACATACACCTAGACTCATTGTCATCAAAATGTCAAAAATACAAGCTAAAGAATCTTAAAAACATCCAGAGAAAAATGAGTCACATACAAAGGAGTCCCCATAAGATTGTCAATGAATTTCTCAAATGAAATTCTGCAGGCCAGGAGGAAATTGCATGATGTATTCAAAAAACTGAAAAAAAAAGAATTTTCAACCTAGGATATGGTACCCTGTGAGATTATCAATCAGAACTGAAGGAATGATTAAAAAGCTTTTCCAATAAGCAAAAGTTAAAGGACTTTATCACCACAAAACCATTTCTACAAAAATTACTAAAAGATGCTATATAAAGTGTAAAGAAACCCCACATAAAACATTTCTGTTAGACCTATTCACCTGTGTTCATTAGAGAGATTTATCTGTAATTTTCTTTCTTGGTGACATTTTTTTTCAGCTTTTGGTATCAGTGTGATGTTGGCCTCCTGGAGAGTGTTTGGGAGTTTCCCTGTTCTTCAGTATTTTGGAAGAGCTTAAGTAGAATAGATATTAATTCTTCTGTGAATATTTGGTGAAACTCATTGGAAAACACATCTGTACCTGGGCTTTTATTTTTAGGGAGACTTTTGATTACCTCTTTACTTTCTTTGCTTGTGATTGTTCTGTGGGGCCTAGTCAAGAATTTAGCATATATTATCTTTTTTAAAATAAATCTACGATGCAGATTTTATTGTCCCAATTTTATAGATGAGAAAATTGAAGCTAGGGAATTTGTTTAGTATACAAGCATCAGATCCAAGATTCAAGTTTATATTTTGTGCCCAAATCATTCATGCTTAATATTTTGCCTATTAATTTTATTTTTATTGATATTGTTTTTCTTGGAAAGATAATGCTATCCAAAATTTTTGGATTCTAATTTCATCATGACATTTTTTATTTTCAATTTTCTTACTCTTCTTGATAATTACAACTTTTAACTTTTCTAAATTAAGTAAGTGTGACTGAAACTTATATTATGAATTTTTGTATGTTATACTATATTCGTTTTAAAGTTTAATTGCTTTGGAAATGTCCAATGTATTGTACTCTCCTCAGTTTCTATTGAAGTACTTAATGTGATAAAGTATGTTATTTTCTTGGCCTGAAAAAAATCAAAACAAAAAAAGAGGGGTGATAAAGGAAACTAGAACTCTGGTGGTGGGGGTGGTGTGAAATGCACACAGACTGAGGTGTGAATTCAATATCCTAAAAAGCATAAGTGATGTGAAATAATAGAGCATATAGGGTATATAATATAAAAACATATAATGATAATATAATGAATATCCATATGTCCCCCATATTGTTCAATTTTACCTGTTTTAAAATGTATGCGCATTTTAAGAAAGTCCATAAATAATGAATTTTAAATAACATGCCTAAATCCCTCAGTATACCACACTCATGATTTATTATCTGGTTTAACTCTCACTTGATTTTTTTCAAAACTTAATTATAATTTGAGGCTTATATACTATTAAATATTTCAATTGCTCAGTGGTTTAAGAACTAATAATTTTTGAAGTAGGGAATACAAACCTGTACTTTCAGAACTTGTTCTGGCAGCCATGTTTATGGTATGTAAGAGGGAAGATGTGGGAACATGTTGTTGAAATAATAACTAGGAACCATTATAGTTCAACGGTACAGTTAAATTAAAACATAAAAAGTACCTGAATTTTTTTGTGGTGGTTGATGAAAATGGGTAGAAGTTAGTGTGGTTGTAGACTCTATTGATATTTTGTTTTCTGTGAGTTTTATAAACAATTTTGTTTTTCTCTTACTCTCCTCTTAGGTGCTATGGAAGTTTTTATGTTGTGTTTGGCTTTTATTTTTCATTTTCTTTTTTTTTTCTTATGGATTTATGTTTTGAGGTTACGCTGTGCTTTACATAAAAGTTTCTATACTTATAATTGTTTTAACTCGAAAGCAAGTTAGTCTTGAACTCATTCTAACAGTTCTCCTCCCCACTATTTTTTTTTTTTTTTATGTCCTTCTGCATCTAGGTGGTATTTCTTTTCATGCTATAGGACTTCTGGTAATGCTGATTTTGTGATGAATTCCTTGAACTTCTATTTATCTGTTAAAGTTTTACTCATTTCTTCATTTCTAAATATTAATTTGTCAGAGTAAAGTATCCTTGGCTAAACATTCTTTTCTTTCAGCAATTTAAATATGCCATGACATCACTTCTGGAGTGTAAAGTTTTAGCTGGAAAATCTGATGACAGTCTTATGGGGGCTGCTTTGTAACTCAATTTTCTTTAGCTGTTTTTAAGATACTCTCTTTATCTTGTACTTTATCTTGTACATTTTAAGGAAATGTGTCCTGGTGTATGTCTGCTTTGGTTTCTTTTTTGAGGGAACTCTGAATTTTCTGGGTCTGGAGGTCTGTTTCCTTCCTCAAACTAGAGATATTCTTAGTTATTATTTCTTTAAATAGGAGTTCTATCTTCTTTTTCTATCTCTTCTTCTGGAACCCGTATTATATGAATGTTTTTCCCTTTGATGTTCTCCTATATGCCTTAATGTTGTATTTATTTCTTTTTATCCTTTTTTCTCTTTGCTTACCTGCGTCAGTGAATTTCAGTGACTTATCTTCTAGCTCATTGATTCTGTTAGAGGCTTCTTCCGGCCTAGTTGAGTTTCTCCACTGATTTCTTTAGTCCAGCTATGTGTTCTTCAGTTACATGAATTCTGCTTGGAACTGCCTCTTATTTTCTCTGTCATTGTTGTAGTGAAGTTTTTGTTCCTCCATTATTCTGACTTCAGTGTTGTATTAAAGTCTTCATTAGTTTATTTAATTTAGTTACATTCAGATTTTACCATGAGATTTATCATTTCATGTATATTTATCTTTATATTCCTTATGTTTGGTGTTCTGTGTTTGTTTCTATGAGTTATGCTTCTTTGATGCAAAAACCTTATGTTAGAGTAACAAGTTGTACAGTATAGGCATGGGTGTTAGTCTGGAATGTGAGTTTCCTTTAGTTGTATGCTCTCTGCACTCATCAGAATTGTTGAAGCTTTGGAGCCAGATTTGTGCTGAGACCTGAAAGCTTAGTTGACAGGGTTGGAGTTGGGATAGGGAAGAAAGGCAGGTTTCCCCCACAGTCATAGGTATGAACAATAAGGCACAAGAAGAGACCTAAGAATTGTGAGCCACATGCAAAAGCAGGCCACAGTCCCAACAAAGGCCACAGGAGAGCAAGAGGTGGGAATTGCTCCTGACAAAGCACAATCCCCTGTGAAAATTCCTCAGTCCTCCAGAAGAGAGGCAGTCTCAGCAGTTCTTGGCAAACAAGCCCTGTGATGTGGGTATGGAAGTTGTACAATGTGTCAAGTAGATTAAAAAAAATCTATTTAGCTGTACCCCTAGGTTGACAAAACTGTGTTTCAATGGCCCCCCTCCAACTATTTTCTCTGAGAGAGTTGGAGAATGGAACATTCTGTGTCTGGAGTTACTGAGCTCTTTGTACCATAGCAGACCTGGCTGTCTGTCTCAGGCAGCCCTGGGAACTGCAAAGTGTGACCACAAACAGTTCTGTACAAGTGGACTAATGGCAGAGAGGGTGGACATTTCAACCTGGTACCTTCCAGCAATGTCTACTTCCAGTACCACACTACAGGGAAGTGGTGGTGTCTTTTGTTCACAAGGAGTCTACCCCTCCTCCACCCACACAAAGGATTTTAGTTAAATGACTGAAAGCCAGTTTCCAGGTATGGGGCCATCGAATGATGAGGCAGGTCCTTAGCTCCAGAAAGAGTGTATATCACTGGTTTTTCCCTGTAACCCAGTGGTCTCCAACAGGGTGGTGTGATACTAAGAGATTGGCTTCTAACATTTGTAAAAATGTGTATTATTTCTCTTTGTGGAGTTGCTGGTCCCTGGTTCTTTTCCAAAACCATAGTTGTTAGAACTTATAGTTCACAGTGAAACACAAAGATTAAAGGGGAAATGTCCTGGGAGTTTAAAGACATAAGTAATGACAGCTGACATTGATTGACAATTGCTATGTGCCAGGTAATTATTGTAACCATATAATGTATATTGTTTTCACTTACCATAAAATAACCCAGTGAAAGAGATATTATATTATCATTACTCTTTTATAAATTATGAACCAGAGGCAGAGATTTTAAGTAATTTTTCCAAGTTAGTATCACAGGTGTAAGATTCAAACACATGTCCTCTAACTCCAGAATCACTACTCTTTAATGATGATCTCAGTTAATGAACTTTTACATTTCAGAACTCAGCAGGATCCTCAGTTAGAAACTTTTAGTAGGTTTTTATAAGGGAGAACTTTAGAAAAGACAAAAGGCACTAACTTTTCTTTTTTTGGAGATAACCCAGGGGTAACAACAGCTACATGTCTGGTGGTGTGTAGGGTGTGATAGACATATTGACTGAGATTGACTCTTTCTCCTGAAACATAGTATTATAAATTAATAAAACATTAATAATAAAAGGAAACATTTCCAGTAAAGAACAAAATAGGTCTGTAGATAGACTGCGTAAACAATTTCCTTTTAGAGTATGAGACAACAGAGAAAGAACATACATAATAGATTTCCATTCAGAGATGAAGATGACATAAATATGAAATTTATTTTGTTTCTGCCTTGAGATTTGTGCAATCTCTAGGGTGACAGTATTGAGTACCGAGTAAAATATTGAATCCCCCAGGAAGCAAAGACAGATTATGGTCCAGAGTGTAAATTCAATCCCCTTATTACTCTTTATACATAGAATCTATTCCCTTAGGAAGAGACTAAACAAGTTTAACATCAAGAGATTTTTCATTAAATTCATATTCAATCTCTGTGTCTTATCAAGCGGCAAATGTGACAATAATAAATAATTTATTTTTCTCTGCTCCTGGAAGACACTCAGAGTCATCATCAGATATTTGGATTTTTGGTTCAGAAATATTCCAGGGAATACCTGAAATTACATTTCCAAGCCCATGAAAGCAATCATCAAGAATAAAAGAAACTTAGATTTCTTGACTTAAGGAGGGTGAGTGTTTACATTTTTTTTAATCCTTCTTGTTTTGAAGCATGTATCTAGGAAGTTGGAAGTTCATAGAGAGAAGATCTGCCACATTCTTTCTCATTTCATGCAGTCTCAAGACTGAACAGAAACTGCAGGAGAATGTGTTCAAGGAGGATCAGAGAGTTCAGAGGTTATAAAGGTCAGAAAGTACAGTGTCTATAAGCTTCATCTCTGTAGAAGGATCTCTCACTGTCCTACATTTATGGCTTTTAGACTGTGACATGGCAGTAACTGAAGCTCTCTTAGACTTTGGTCCTTTAGATTTGGGTTAGAAACAATGTTCTTTGTTCCCATACCACCAAGTCTGTGTTGAATTAGAGGTCAGCACCAGTTTGTTAGGGTCTCTGTCTACAATTTATGGATAAGGATAGAGTTCAAGAGAATGAAGAAATGATTAGATGAGAGTATAATTCTGTCTGATACATTATTCCTTGCATTTTTTATCAGTCATGCTTACATAGGACAGTATTGGAAATTTTTTTTTGAAGGTTGTTTTAGTGCTTTAATGTATTTAACCTGTTAGGTCTCCAGTAAGGGAAGTCAATGTCACTCATTTTGGATATACCAGCATATACCTGGGTAGAGATCATGTTGGAAGAATCTAGTTGTTCTGCAATAAAACCGTTTTATCCTGTATCCGCAGATTTCCATAGAAAAGAATGACTGCTGGCAATGGTTCTTCTGTGACTGAATTCATTCTAGTGGGGTTAACAGATCAACCAGCTCTCCAACTCCCCCTGTTCTTCCTGTTTCTAGTAATGTATATGGTCACTGTGCTGGGGAATTTGGGCTGAATTCACACCTACATACCCCCATGTACTTTTTCCTCTTTAATTTGTCCTTTGTAGATCTCTGTTATTCTTCTGTATTTTCACCCAAAATGTTGAATAATTTCATATTAAAGAAGAATATTATCTCCTACATGGGGTGCATGACCCAACTTTACTTTTTCTGTTTTTTTGCAATATGTGAATGCTATGTGCTGACATCAATGGCCTATGATCGCTATATGGCCATCTGCAACCCGCTTTTGTATAACAATACTATGTCTCCTAGAGTGTGCTGCAGTCTTGCGTTTGGTTCGTACTTGATGGCATTTGCTGGTGCCATGGCTCACACCGGAAGCATGTTAAGACTCACGTTCTGTAATGCAAACACCATCAACCATTATTTTTGTGATATCCTCCCTGTGCTCCAGCTCTCCTGCACAAGCACCTACATCAATGAACTGATAGTTTTCATTGTGGTGGGCATCAATATCATTGTACCCAGTGTCACCATCTTTGTCTCTTATGCTTTGATCCTGTCCAACATCCTCTGCATTCGCTCCACCAAGGGCAGGTCAAAAGCCTTCAGCACTTGTAGTTCTCACATAATTGCTGTTTCTCTTTTCTTTGGGTCAAGTGCCTTTGTATACCTCAAACCATTTTCTGCTGAGTCTATGGATCAGGGAAAAATCTCCTCTGTATTTTATACAAATGTGATTCCTATAATGAACCCCTTAATCTATAGCTTGAGGAACAAAGATGTCAAACTTGCTTTGAGAAAAACCCTGGGTGTGAGAAAGTTTTGATCAGTCTCAATGTCTCTTTGTGCAGGGAGATTCTTGTGTTTATTTACGTTGTTGTTAGTTATAGCCTTTTATCCTATTTTCATCTTAGTGAAGGAAATTTGAGTCTTTTCTGAATGTTTCCAATTGTTTTAAAATTGATCTCTCTTCTGTCATCATTTTTGCAAGTTCTCCTTTCCTCCTCTCCTCTCCCGTTTAAGAAGTGTTGGAAAAAACTTTACTTTCTTCCTCTCCTCTCCCGTTTAAGAAGTGTTGGAAAAAACTTTATCTCTTTATATTAAAAACTTGAATCATGGAATTTCTTTTTTTTCTCCTGGTAAAAGAGAAATCTTTCTTCAAATGATAAATAAAGTACACTAATTTGACATTATGTATTTGGGAGCTTAACTGCCACTGGTATATTCATTAGAAGTGTGAATCAGTAAACATGCCTCTACTGTTCTCTTTCCATCTCATATCAGGCAGGAATTTCATTAAATTCCAGTGTTTTACAATTTTAGTAAGGTCATAGACACTATCAATTGATTATGCTTTGCAGTTCTAAATAATATTTTATAAGCTTTTTTGTCAGATTCACATTTACCTAATTACATTAAGAGTAGAAATAATAGATTCTCAGTGAATATTTATTATATGAATAGAATATTGAAACTCAAAGACTGATTTAGTATCACCTAGCTTCTTAATGAAAAAGAGTAGAACAGACTGTTAACCTCCTGATTTCAGGAAGGTCATTTTAGTATACTTTCTGCTTAATTTTATCTTTTCTTTAAACACAAAATAGAAAAAATAATTCAAATCTGATTTTTATGCAAAAAGAGGATTATGAAATGCTTTCAGCATCTTGTAATTCAGAAAACAGAATGAGGTGAAATATTTCAGAAATCACGTTTTATTCTTGTGTCCCCGTCTATAGAGCACTATAATTTTGCTCCAGTATCCATAGATATTTAAGATTTATAATTCACAATTATTATTAAGGTACACATTAATAATGGTTTGGGGAATGAAGACCAATGGCTTTGACCACACTTGTTGAGAACCAAGTAGAGAGAGGATAGCATCTTAAAGGGATAAAATAGTGAGTGGCGATTAAAACCTATGAGAAAGATGGAAAGTAAAATGATAAGAAAAAGGAGTCCCCTCTAAGACTCTCTTGCCCTTTCTACAAGACACTTGTATGGCAATGATGGGATTTCTCTGGATAGGGTAAGATATTAATTATTTAATATTAAAAATAATTAAATCCACAGATCTGGTGAACATGGGGAAATGAATTTACTCTTTCTTTATTGGTTTCCATTACCTATGCCATATGGATTTTGACAAAAAGAATTCCTCAAATTGCTGTTGGGGGAGCGATGATAATTTGAACAATATATTTGGTGAAAAAATAATTTTGATGTCATTTCTAGAAAAGAATTCCAAATAATTTTTTTGAGAAAATAGGTGAAACAACAACCATTCAAGCATCCTTAAGTTGATGTGTCAAGATAACTGTAATAACATTTACTATTTTACAGTTTTCCTAATCTCCACTCAGCATTTAGAAATTTAGCATAACTGGATGGTTCACTTTTTTTGTTTGGTGTTGCTAAATTATTATTTATTTTAAATGACTACTCACACTCCATTGTCAGACTGCAGCACTAATATTCTTGACTTTTGCTTAGTTAATCCTATATAACAAAGAGTTGATCTAGTCATAATTTTTACTCTTATTTAACTGTTTTGATAAAATTATTTTCCATATTAAAAGAACAGTACATGCTAACTGATATCTGTGATTGTTGGGAAACTTTGTGTAGATTTCAGGGATATGTTCACTCCTTAATGTGTTTTATTATTGTTTAAGGCAGCCCAAAGAGAAGGTGAAAGCTGGTTATTAATCTTTCATTTGACGGGACTTAAAATACAAATAAAATCTGTTCAATTAAAGAAAATAAACTCTTTAAAATTAAGTTTCAGACTTTTAGAGTATTCTGAAAAGGATTAATTGGAAAAACAGATATAAAGACAATTAATTCAGAAGGATAAAGGCAAATACCAGGTGATTTCACTCATTTGTGGAATATAAAAAAAAAACAGGGTAACACACAAAAAAAAACAGAACAAAAACAAACTCTTGGACTTTGACTTCAAAACTGAGGTTACCAGAAGATAAGGTGGGAGGAAAGGGGAGTGGGGGTCCAATGGACAGCGATAGAGATTTATTGGTACTTTGAATGTGATACCATATATTTGATTAAGCATGAAGCTGCTCTCCTAATTTAAATAGCTTCATTAACTAGTGTTACCATAACTAAAAAATCTTAAAGATAGCAAAGTTTCAATAGCAAAAATTTACATTTTTATTTAGCATGCTTAAGCATTACATAGATATTTGGACTGTTTTCAAAAGAGAGGGATATGTCAGAGAAAACAAGTTAAGTGTTATGTACATAGCACAGAGTTATCCTTATAGTTTTTCATTCTATTGGTAATGTGAAACCAATTAAAGGAGTTATGAGGAAAAGTACTCTACTGAAGTTGTTACAACTGCAGGTCAAACAGGTAAGCCAACAGATTCAGTTGTACTAGTGAGTACTAGGAACATAATTCTTTCTGGACTTTCTAAAAGAAACAGAAAATAGTTCTTAGAATTAAATCATAAAGAAATTATTTATTGTATGAATTTGTTAAATATAAACTATCTCTGAACAAACTACTATTGTTGCTTAAGGTCACTTAGGAATGAGTACGATCAAGATACACTGTGGTAAATGCTGGTAAAAACCAGAAGTAAAGAGGATTTTAGATTCTTTCTTCTTTTATTTTCGGAACCTCCAACTTTATTGAATTCCATTTTCTACTCTGCTTTGCACTGCTTCGCTCTCTCTCTCTCTCTTTCTCTCTCTCTCTCTCTTTCTCTCTCTCTCTCTCTCTCTCTCTCTCTCTCTCTCTCTCTCTCTCTCTCTCTCTCTCTCTTTCACACACACACACACATACTCACTGTGTCTTCATGTCTTGTCTTGTATTTTATTAGATCATTGCAACTCACTTTTGATCTTATCAAGTACATTCAGGTACATGAATCCTGGTTCCAAATGCATATAGCCTGAGCTAAGAGGAAGTATATGCTGAATCTGGCAAAGCAAATGGTTATTTTCAATCATCCATTTAATTATGTGAAAACAGTAATCACAAATGAAACATATTTTATACATTCTATCAGGCAATGTTGCAATGATATGCACGTCACAAATACAAATAAGGCACATGAAAAGAAAGGTTTCAGGAGAGATTTTTATATTAAACACAGAATTATATGCTATTTATGCATAGACTCTGAAAACAGTCCTACATAGTCAAGATTGTAACCAAAAGTTGTTTATGGTGAATCAATGTCCATGCTGAGGACATGGTATTTTTCCCAAAGTGTGGTACAGTTGTTGCTTTTTTTTTTTTTTTTTTTAGTCGTGCATTGGGACATTTCACTGAGCAACAGATAAAGTAGTAGAATCAGGTACAGGACTGTTAAAAAACAGATTTTAAAACATTAAAGTCAGACTCAGGTTGGGGAGCTTTTCATTCTGAGGCAGAAGCTCCCATTTTCCTCAGTGAGTAGGAGGGCTGGTGGAGTCACATGGTCTTTTAAGCTCTCTTTCTGACATAAAGTTGCATTAAGTCACTTCAGATATTAATTTACAGATGTGCAGAGTGTTATTGTTGCAATTTTCTCTACCTGTCACATCAGCCTACTCTGAGTTTCTCCTGGAAGAACTGTGATATAAATGGGTTAGGGGTCTGAGTTCCCATTTAACAGATGGTGAAATTAATACTCTGAGAAGTTCATAATTTATTCCAATTTTCACTTTATAAGTGATAGAGCTGAGACTAGGACTTGGGTACTTTGATTCTAAAGCTATCAGGGTTTAAAAGATGCAAAATTTGCCATACTTTAAAAAATTATCTAGAGATAAACAGTTTTAGTGAATGTCTCAGAACATGAGCAAACTATTTAAATAAGAAAAATATACAGAAAGTATCTTAGACATTTCATTGATTATCGTTTCTTAATTAAGAGTATGTGAATATATTCATATTTGTTCGGGTGCGATATAATAAACGAGCACACAATGGTCGACATAGTATCATAATTTGCTAGCAGGTGCTTACTAAGTGCAAGACAATGGCAAGTTCACACATGCAATTTGTGCTGAATGTTCAAACAGTTGTATTTGCTAGGCACCAATATGACTATTCCAGTATAGTGAAGGTTGTTAGTTGTTCACTTGTTCTTCCAGAACACACATTCCCCAGCCTTTGTTGTAGTGAGGGGTAGCATGTAATTGAGTCTAAGACACGGTGGGCACCATTCCAGGGCCATGGTGTATCATTTTCACATTCTCTTTGTCCTTTTGTTGAATGGATACAGATGACCATGACGCCCTGCTTTGGTGATGGTGTTATAAAGAACATCCAGAAAGTGATGGCAGAGGAGTGCAATAGAAAATAGAATGGATGTGATTACCATGAAGGAGGGGCACATGGCACACTCTTGGTAAATAATACATTTATGTTTATAGATCTCATGGCAATTATAAGCTGTTCAAATAAAATAAGTGTTTGTTATGTTTTATAGACTTTCTATATATTTATCTAAATTTCACAATATATTAAGACTACAATATTTTAATTATATCTCTACTTAAACGGAACATTTGACAGACTTATAAACAAATATTGAAAATAAAGATCCAAGTACATGAGAACAACCTTCCTAGTAGAGATTGGCTCACACAGATGAAACCAACAGCAGTCAAGTAACACATATAAAGTAATCTAGACCAGTCAAGGACAGAGAAAATACCCTATCCACACTCAATGACAAATTTCTACTGTTGTCCTTGGGTACAACAGTACAGTGTACAAACCCAGTACAGTGTATGTATTTAGGTTTAAGGTAATGGTAAAGAATTTTAGCTCAATATATTTACATCCACATCCATATGTATATATCACATCTTATTATATAACTTGATTTTTGTTTCTACTTTCTACTTTTTCATAAATTGGTTTTGATTTCAGGCACTTTTGATAGCTATGTGATGAGAAGAATTTGGGGATATACGAATATGGATATGTTTAAGTTTAGAAAAAAGACTATGTTAACACAGGGAGTATTATAAAATTAATGATTACATCAGCACCATGTTTCACAATTTTAATTCAAGCTAAGGTAATTGTGCAGTTAATAAATTATGTTACCTCAAATACTGGGTTATTTTGCCTTACTTGGTAAGTGTTGCTCTTGGGTACCAGGAAGGGCCCGAAACAGAACATGAAAATCCTGTTGTCACTGTTTAGAAAAGCAGAGAGTGAATAAGTGTTTGGCTCTGGCTTTGTATGTATATGTTCCTAATACAGTAATCCTGGTTATTAATTTTCTATAAATTGTCACAACATGAATTTGCCATGGATTCAGAACAAATAATTTTTTAATAATGAAAATGATGGTCAAATAACATCTTGATCCTGTAAGTAGACAAGGACATTGCAAAAAGAAAAAAAAATACAGAGTAATGTCACTAATGAACATTGGTATAAAAAACCACAACAAGAACATCAATAGGATAATACATCATGACCATTTGGGGATGCAACAATGATTAAACATATGCAACTCTGTTAGTATAATATACTGCGTCAGCAAAAGTAGGTATAAATTATGTGGTATCAATTGATGCAGATAAAGCACTCAACAGCATTCAGCATGCATCTACAATAAAAAAATTGTCACCAATTTGGGAACAGTTGAAACATACAACATGATAACGGTCCTATATGATAAACCCAAAGCTAGCATAATACTCAGTGGTGAAATAGAAATTTTTCACACTAGTATGGGTATAGGAAGAGGAATTTTGTTCATACGGAAAGACATGAGGAGCATGAATGTATGCACAAGAGAGCAGATCATGTAAGGACACAGGGAGAGTGGTCATACTGTCTTAAAAGAAATCGAATCTGTGAACACCTTGATCTAGAAATTCAAGTTTCCAGAACTGTGAGGAAATAAATTTCTGTTCTTGACGAAACTTAGTTTGTAATATTTTTATGTTAACTCTAGAAAACTAATATACAAAATATTTACTATGTTCAGGCAGTGTAATAATACATGAGGTCTACTACTCATCTTTTCAAGAGAGCTAGATTTGTCCTATAAATGACTCATCTAATGCTAAAAAAGATATACCTACCAAAATTTTCCTGAAAGACTAATTTCTGTTTGAATATTCTTCATAATTCTTTTTGAACTTTAGACTCCATCAAAAATAATGCTCACAAGATTTCAGGAAACAAATATTTTTTATGTTTGTGTGGCATTATGGCTTTCTGAACAAATTTACTAGGACCTGGTCTCTAGAATAGGTCCTAGAAGTGTCAGAGCATTGAAAGCATGCTTTACTCTTCCTTCTTTCCAGCGAGGAGCTAATCTCACAGAGTTGGTTTCAGTAAGTTGCTTGCCTCTTTGTTGCTAGCTGACGCCAGATATACAAACTATGCTGGTTTTGTCAGTACTCTGGGTGAGCGATATAAAAACCCATTCCTGAGGACACCAATCCCCATCCCAGCACTGGCACCCTGGCATACCTATACTTCCAGAATAGGTCCTGAACTGCAGACTCCTGGATTTGCTGTCTGCCTCAGGCCTCCGCTACTCAGTACCTGGTTTCACCTGACCCACATGGAAGAGGCCTGGACCTGAGCCCACCCAGCTTACCTGACTGGCTTTGCTGCACCCATCAGACTCCAGGAACCTGAGGCTTCTGCTACTAGGACTCAGTCCGGTCAGTAAGAGTCCATGAGTTACACCCAGCCAGCTCTGCTGCACTTACCAGGTACAGAGTCCCCAGGCCTCTGTTCCCTTGGACCCAGCTCACCTGCCCAGCCTGGAAGAGGCCTTAAGCTGTGCCTGCCTGGCTTCATTGCACTTGCCAGACTCCAGTTTGTCCAGGCCTCTGCTCCTGGGATGCACATCAGCAGACCTGCCCTGGAAAAGGTCCTGTGCTCTGCCCCGACCACTTTATTGCACTTGCCAGTGTCCAGCCACTCAGGCCTCTGCTCCCCAGGACCCTAGATCACTGTGCCTGCCCAGAAGAGTCCAGTAGCTGTACCCACACAGATGCCAGTGACCCCAGACCTCTGGAATCCCTGAATCATCAGACCCACCTGCAGTGGCCCAGAAGTACTGGCCCACCAGACCCTAGGGCAGGAACCAGTGCTTACCACCAGTGCCTTTGGACTGACAGATCATCACCCGTTTCCTGCTCAAGTAATACCAGGAGCAAGTACCCACTAGGCCTCAGGACCTTAGGACAGAGCCACAATGCCTCAACTCAGACCCAGGCTCATAAATCCTAAAATACATAACTGGGCTACCTGAGAGCTGTATACTGGACTGCAACTGGGGTGCATATGAAACCCCCTGTCTGGAGAACTGTAAACCCTTCAAGCAAGTGAAAAGGCATCTGTTTCCCACCAGAAGAGAGCATCCTAGAGAGCAGAAGAAACATCACCACAACAGAAAAAAAGGGAGTGGCACCTGCCACCGCATCATACAGATGAGAAGAAGTCTAAAGTTAAAAAAAAGAACAAAAAAGAAACCTGAAATTTACAGTGCTGAATTAAGCAGAAACTAAAGACGTGCTAAAATCCAAGTCACCCCAAAAAGTTGAATGACCCAAAGAGAGGAAGATGCCAGAAAAATTCCAGAGAACTTCATCAACATCATTTGGAACAACCTAACAGATAAATAGTTCCAAAAGAAAGTTACTAAAAAGCTAATGAAAATTAGGAGGCTCACAAAGGTAATTGGAATATATCAGAAAAGATGTGATAGATCAAAAGGTTTGCTTCTATAAGGAGATCAAGGCCATAAAAAAGTTCTAGCAGAAATGCTAGAGATGAAAGACATAGTCAAGGAATTGCAGATAAACATGGAAAGCTTCATAAATGAACTATTTATGCAGTGGAAAAATATCAAATATTAAAAACATGTTAATAGAGGTGACCCTCATGGAAGAGGGAGAAGATATTGAAAAAAAAACCTTGTGAGAAATGTCAGGCACCATAAGAAGAGCAAGCACAAGGACAATAGGTATCCTATAAGGCGAGGAAAGGAGCAGAAGACCTATTTAAAGAAGTAATAGCTGTGAATTTCCCAAATCTGTTACAAAAGTAACCACAAATGCTCAAGAAGCAGAGAGAACACATGCATTTCTATTTACACTTAGACCTTCTCTCAGACATTTCATAGTGAAATTAGCAAAGGTCGAGAATAAAGAAAAACTACTCAAGGCTGCTAGAGAAAAAAAAGACAACCTACCAAGACACATCCATCAGATTTCTCAACAGAAACAATATAGGGTAGGAGAGAGTGGAATGATGTATTCAAAATACTAAAAGACAAAAGCAAATCTTTCAAGAATACACTATAAAATTATCATTTAAATTTTATGGAGAAATAAAGGTCTTCAATGATAAACAAAAGTTAATAGATTTCTCCCTTCACCCAGGCTGCCATTCAAGAAATCTTGAAAGGGAACCAACAATAGGGAAAATGAAAATTAAGTCCCACTAACCCTCAAGAATGGTGGTAAACAGGAAAGAAAATCTCAATTAGAAATATAGCCAGGAGGTAGACAATTCTGACACAATAGGCACTCTAAATCATCCAAAGGAAAAACAAACAAGAAAAGAAGCAATGTAAGAGAAGAAAAGAAGAAATGCAAGAGAGGAAAAAGACTCAAATGATAATAATAAGGCCCTATATTTCAAAAATCTCATTAAGTGAAATGAGCTCACCTATCAAAAGACAGCACTGCTGAATAGTTCAAAAAATAAGATCCATGAATGTTATGCCTAAAAGAAACACATATCAGATCCAAAGACAAATGTAAGTTGAAAGTCAAGGGCTATGGAAAAATATATCAAAGAAATAGTGATGAAAGGAAACAAGAAATTACAATATTAATATCAAACAAAATTAATTTCCAACCAAAATACGTATCACAAGGCAATGATGGACACTATTATGGTCAAGGGAGTAATCCATCAAGAAGAAATAACTAATATCGATACATATGCACCCAATTCAGGACCACCTAAATATATAAAACAAATACTGAAAAACTAAGGACAGACATTGACAGTAACACCATAATAGTAATAGTAATAGATAATAATAGCAGGAAATTCAACACTCCAC
Organism: Solenodon paradoxus; assembly: GCA_004363575.1. Taxonomy (NCBI): domain Eukaryota; kingdom Metazoa; phylum Chordata; class Mammalia; order Eulipotyphla; family Solenodontidae; genus Solenodon; species Solenodon paradoxus. Next base: position 22,121 of record RJWH01008450.1, read on the forward strand.
TTACATCGATAGATAGATCATCCAGGCAGAAAATCAACAAAGAAATAAGGGCCCTAATTGAAACAATAGATCCCAAGAGACATATACAGTGTGTTCCACACCAACAGAAAGGAACATCCATTTTTTTCTCAAGTGTACATGGAACAATCTCAAGGATAGACCATATTATAGGACACAAAGTAAGTCTCAGCAAATTTAGCAAGATTGAAATCATAAAAAAACATTTTCTCTGATCACAGGGGGTGAAATTAAAAAGGAACCAAAGAATAAACCTGAAAGAACCACAAAGATGTGGAGACTGAGCAACATGCTTCTTTCACAACCCCTGGATCACTAATGAAATTAAAGAAGCAATTAAGACTTATCTGAAAATAAAAAGAAAATTCAGAGATGAACTTCTAGAACATATGGGATGTGACAAAAGCAGTTCTGAGAGGAAAGTTTATAGTCATAGAAGCACACATTAAAAACCAATAGAGTGTCCAATTAAATCCCTTTCCTCACACCCGAGGGAACCCAAAATCAGCAGAAGGAAGAAAATATAACAATAATAGCAGAAATAAATGAAATTTAAAACATGATGACCATCCAACTGATCAATGAATCCAAAAGCAGTTTCTTTGAAAAAAAACAAATAAAATCAATGCATTCCTAGCTAGACTCACTAAGATATACATACATATATATGTATCCCTAATAACAAGAATCAGAAATGAAAGAGATGAGATTACAACTGACATCACAGAAATACAAAGGATGTTGAGAACTATTATGAATGCTTGTATGCTAATAAATTCATCAATCGTGAAGAAATGGACAGATTTCTAGGATCCTACAACCTCCCAATACTGAACCAGAGGGACACAGACAACTAAAACAGACCATTCACATGCACAGAAATTGTAGCAGTAGTAAAATATCTCCCCCCAAATAAAAGCCCCAGTGCAGATGGCATCACCAGTCAATTCTATAAAACATTCGAAGAAGAGCTAACCCCATGCTCCTTAAGTTCTTCCACAAAATTGAGGAAGAAAATCCTGCATTATATATTCTTTGAGGCCAATATTACCCAGATTCCAAATTCAGACAAATACAGCACTGAAAAAACATAACAACTGCAGAAAAATATTACTAATGAATATAGATGTAAAAATCTTCAACACGATTCTGGTAAATGGAGTTCAACAATACATACAAAAATTTTACACCACAATTAAGTGAATTTTATTCCAGGGAAATGTGGATGGTTCAACATACACAAAGAAGAAAAAGCATTTGAGAAGATTCAACACTCGCCCTTGCAAAAATAGGAATAGAAACACATGCTTCAACATAATAAAGCAATATACGACAAACCCACAGCTATCAAACCTATCAAAGCTATCAAACCTATCAAACCTATCACAGTTATCAAAGCTATCAAAGCACACAAAGCCACAACAGCTATAGCTTTTGATTATATCATAATTAATGGTGGAAAACTGAGAGTATTTCCCTTAAGATCTGGAACAAGACAAGATTTCCCACTATCACTGCTAGTTCCACTCAACACAGCTCTGGAAGTCTTGGTCAGAGCAATAAAACAAGAAAAGCACATTAAAGGAATCAAAATGGGAAGAAAAGAAATAAAACTCATTATTTTAAGATGATATAGTATAATACTTATAAAATTCTAAAGACTCCACAAAAAACAGCTTGAAACAATAAATGAATACAGTAAAAGTTGCAGGACATAAAATCAACATACGAAAATCTGTAGCATTCTTAAATAGAAACTATGATATAGAACAAAATGAAATTAAGAAATTCCATTCACAATAACACCAAAAAGATCAAAAACTTAACAAGGCAGGTGAAGGACTTTTTTATACGGAAACTTCAGCACCTTAAGAAAATAGAAGACACAAAGAGATGGAAAAACATTCCATGGTCATGGGTTGGAAGAATAAGCATAATAAAAATGGCCATTCTACCCAAAGCAATATACAGCTTTAATGCAATTCCCATCAGAAAATCCCAGGGACATTCTTTAAGGAAATGGAGCAAACAATATTGAAGTTTTTATGGAATCACAAAAGACCTCAAATCACCCAAGCTATCTGAAGAGAAAAAAGAGCAGTAGGGTAATTACACTCCCTGATCTCAAACTATATTACAGAGTGAACATTGTCAAAATATTTAGTACTGGAACAGAAAACACTACTCCTTGGAATAATTCTTAGAGCTCAGAAATAAAGGCACACATGTATGGACAGTTAGTCTATGACAAAGTTACCAAGAGCAAATAACGGAGTAAGGAAAGTTTATTTAACAGAAGTTGAGAAAACTGGAAAGACATCAGCAAAATAAAGGAAGATTACTCATTATCATACACAAAATTTGACTAAAGAGGGACTAAACTCTGGACTTAAGAACCAAAACTATAAAATACCTTGAAGACAACATAGGGAAAAGATTCCACAACCTCAGTCTGTCTCAAAGAGATCTTTGGGGAAGGAACATGTATGGTAAAAGAGGCCAAAGTAAAACTTAGCAATTGGGACTACATCAAACTGAAGAGCTTATGTACAACAAAAGAGGCTACACTAAAACAAAAAGACAACCCATGGAATTGGAGAATATATTCACACAGATAGGACCTTACTCTCCAAAATATATAAAGAGCTCACATACCTCAATAATAAAAAGGCAAGTGACTCACTAAAGTATTGGCAAAATAAATGACTGGATTCCTATCTAAAGAAGACATGCAGATGGCCTACACTCTCCTGAAAAATGTTCACTTATCATCAGAGAAATATAAATAAAAACTATAATAATATACCACCTCACATCAATTAGAATGACATACACACACACACACACACACACACACACGCACACACACTAGAAATAGCTGGTGTAAGGAGTGGGGAGAAAAAGGAACCCTCCTACACTGTTGGTGGGGATGTAAATCGGTGCAACTTCTTGAAAAAACTATGGAGATTCTTTAAACAAATAAAAGCAGATCTACCATTTGATTCAACAATCCCACTCTTGTGCATATACTCAGATGATACAAAATCTCTTATCAGAAAATATATCTGTGCCCCAATGTTCATAGCAATATAGTTCACAATAGTCAAGACATGAAACAACTTAAATGTCCAATGATATATGACTGGATAAAGAAGTTGTGTTGTACTCAGTGAAATTCTATGCAGCCACAAAAAATGAAATTTTACACTTTGCAACAATCTGAATGGAGTTGGAAGGGATCATGTTAAGTGAAATAATAAGAAAGAAAAAGAGCAATATGGGATGGAGTCACTCATATATGGAATATAATGAAATTAAATAAATAAATAGATAAACTCCATCAAAGTGTCTTAGAACAAAAGATGATGACTACCAAGGGTGTGGGAGGGGAGAGAGCTGGAAAGAGGGGAAAAGGTAGTGGTAAAGGATCCTGGAACTCTGATGAAGGGAATAGTATAAAATATATATAGAGATACAATATCAATATTCAAAAATGAATGTAGCATTGTGAACCAAAGATTTAATACATATCAATAATTTAAAAAGAAACCATTTCTGTTCCGTGTGAGCTGGAGAATAATGTATACACCATTATTGTTGAATGCTATTTCATCCTTAGTCTATACTTTCAATTAGATAAAGTTGATTTGCTATTCAGATAATACTATCTTTGCTGATTTTTCTGCTTCTGTAATCTCTACTATTCTGTAATGTGTTTTTCAAGATAAATACCTCTGTTATTCTTTTTTCTTATGTTGTCTGATTTCTGCAATTAATATAGTTACTATAGCTGTCTTTTGAGTGTTAATATTGTATATATTTCTGCATCATTTTATTTTTTTCTTTTTGTGAATATATTGTTTCTTTTAAAGATATTTATTGTGGTATCATTAGTTTATGACTATGTACAGGTTTCATGTATACATCATTATTTTCAACATCTGTATATGCTACATTATATCTCCACCAAATTTATCCTTTTACTTTTAAATGGAATATTAAATAAATATTTAAAATGAGTTTCTTATACACAGGGTATAGTTGAGACTCATTGTATTATTCATTCTGTAAATCTGTCTCTTTACTGACATATCTAGATCATTCTCATTTCAGGTCATTATTTATATAGTTTAGTAATGCATAGATATTAATCTCCTTTCTACTTTGCATTTGTTTTTGTTTTTAATCTCTTTTTTCTTATTCTTTTCATATAATTCAGCATTTTATATTACCCAAACTTATCTCCTCTCTTAGAAAATCAGTTGTATCTTCTAGAAATAGTTATAAAATTTTTAATTAATCTAAGTCTGCCTTCACAGATACTATATCCACAGGTCAGAAGAGAGCAGGAACACATGACAAATACTGAAAGACAAAAACCACCAGTCAAGAATACTCTGCAAGATTATCATTCAAAGTTGATGGAGGAGTTAAGATCTTCAATGAGAAATCAATGGATTTTTCCATCATAAATCTGCCTTTCGATAAATGTTGAAAGAAGTTTCATAATATGCAAAATTAAAACAAAGATACAGTGCACCCCAAGAATAGTAATGAAGAGTATAATAGAATCAGAGACAGAAAAAGGAGCAACAAGTGTGAACAACAACAAAACTCAAAATACGAAAAGGGGAAAAATTAGCAGGGAATTTGTACAGACATATATCACATATCATATAAGTATGATATGACATTATCTCATAAATACTATATAATAGAGTGGTAAAATCTGAGACAATTCACACAGTAACTACAAAACTAAACCCCAAGGAGATGTACAGCTAAGAAGGAGAAGAAACAGAGAGAAATGACACTGAAAACTATCCAAAAGAGAATGTGAACAAGACAGAATGGGAAAAGAAACAGAGGCAGAAAACAAAGCTCAAATTACAATAAAGCCCTAAATATCAAATATCACCCTAAATGTGAATTAACTAACTCAACAATCCATAGAATGATATGATGAATTAAAGAAAACAAGCAAACAGGAACCATTAATCATCAAGAGATAGACACCTGATTCAAACACAAACACTGGTTGAATGTGAAAGACTATGGAAAAATATATTAAAACAACAAGAATGTAAGAAAGTCAAGAACTGAAATATTAACATCAGTTAAGACATACTTCCATCTAAAAAGGGTAGCACAAAGCAAGGATGGAAATACCTTATGATCCAGGGGAAATTTATGAAGAATAAATAACAGCGATTAATATAAATATATATCTATATATATCTATAATATCTATCTATCTGTCTATCTATCTATCTATCTTTCTATCTATCTACATACCCAGTGCTGGACCACCTAAATATATAATGCAAATACTGAAAGAGCTAAGGGAGGGACATTTACAGTGATACAATAGTGACAGAAGACATTAGTACCCCATTTATATGATAAAGATAATCCATTCAAAACTTAATAAATTACTAAAGGTCATGAATGAAACAACAAAAAATATTGACCTAACATACATTTGTTGAAATTTCTACCCAAACAGAAAATTTTAACATTTTTCTTATGTGAACATAGAATATTCTTAAGGGAAGTCCATATTATAGGACATAAAACAAATATTATTAAACTTAATAAGACTGAAATTATAGAAAGTACTTCTATGAACTATGAATTATGAACACCAGGGTGAAAGAGGAAATGAATGAGAAAAAAAAAACTGGAAGAACCAAAAAGATATAGTGATTAAAGTGTATGTTTCTGAATAACTCCTGAATCATCAAGCAAAGTAAGCAAAGACTTATCTGGAAACAAATGGAAATGAAGAAATGATCTACCAGAGCATGTGGGATGCAGCAAAAACAATTCTAAGAGGAAAGTTTATAGTCATACAACACATGTAAAAAACCAAGAGACAAAACACATGAAATTTCTAACCTCACACCTGAAGGAACTAGAAAAACATTTAAAAAATGTAAGTCAGAAGTAAGGATTAAAAATCGAAGCAGAAAAAATGTGATCAAAACCAAAAGCATCATCCAAAATGTTAATGAAACTAACATCTGGCTCTTCAAAAAGAATAAAAAAATTGATAGACCCTTACCCAAATTCTCAAAGATAATGATAGAAAACCCTAATGATGAATCAGAAATGAAAGCAGTAAGATTACACAGACATTACAGAAACTCAAAGGCTCCTAAGAGGCTCTTACAGCACATATGACAACAAATTTGCCAATCTTGAAAAAATAGGCAGATTTTTAGAACTATCAAAACTAAGTCAGGTAGACAGAGATACCTTGAACAGATCAATCACAAATAGACATTGAAGCAGTGATCAAAAATCTCCCCAAAACAAAAACTCGACAAGACGATTTCACTACTGAATTCTATGAGACTTTCAAAGAAGAGTATCTCCCATTACAAAATCAAAGAGGAGGGAAAATTCCCAAATTCATTCAAAGAGGATAACATTATCCTGATTCCCACATCAGACATGAGGCAGAGACTGATATCACTGATAAATATAGATGCAAAAGATCTCTATAAAACATGACAAATGAGATTTACAGCATGTTATAAAAATCATAAATCATGACTAAGTCAAAATTTTCTAGTGATGAAAATTCAATTCAACAAATAAAAATCATTAATGCAATATTCGACATTAATGCAAGGAAAATAAAGAATCATATGATCATATCAATAGATGCATGAAAATAAAGGATTCATGACAAAAAGCCCTCACAAAAATGGAAATATAGGACACAAGGATAAACATAATAAAAGTCATTTATGAAAAAAATGGCAGCTAGTATCATACTCAATGGTGAATAGAGTCTCTTAAGATCTGAAATGAGATAAGAATGAATGCCCATGCTCATCAGGACTATTCAATATATCTCTGCAAGTTCAGACCAGAGCAATGAAAAAGAAAATGCCATTAATGGAATTTAAACTGGAAAAGAATAAATAAAATTCTCATTATATGGAGATGACATGATTTTATTTCAGGACCATCCAGAAGACTCAAAAAAAGAACTACTAAAAACAATAAATGAATATGACAAATTATGTATATGGTGAGCCATTCTTGTATCCCTGCAATGACTCCCACTTGGTCATGATGGATGATCTTTATAATGCATTGTTGGATTCATTTTGCCAATATTTTATTGAGAAATTTTGCATCTATGTTCATTAGAGATATTGGTCTGTAATTTTTGTTCTTGGCGACTTCTTTGTCAGCTTTTGGTATCAGTGTAATATTATCCTCATGAAAAGTATTGGGAGAGTTCCCTGGTCTAAACATTTTGCAAGAGCTTTAGAAGAATAGGTGTTAATTCTCTGAAGTTTTGCTAGAACTCATTGGAGAAGTCATCCGGTCCCGGGCTTTCTTTTTTTTTCCGGTGGAAGGCCCTTGATTCCTTCTTCAAATTCTTTGCTTGTGATTGTTCTGTTCAGGTTTTCCAACTCTTCTGGGTTCAGTCTTGGTAGATTTTATTTTTCCAGAAACCTGTCTATGTCCTCAAGATTGTCCATTTTATTTGCATAAACCTGTTCATAGTAGTTAGTCTCTTATTTCTGTGATATCTGTTGTAACTTCTCCCCTTTTATTTATGATTCTAGTTCTGATTGTTTTGTCCATTTTTTTCTTTATGAATCTCTCCAATGGCTTGTCAATTTTGTTTGATTTTTCAAAGAACCAATTTTTGGTTTCATTGATCTTCTGGCTTGTCTTTTCATTTTGTGTTTATTTCTGCTTGTATTTTGATTATTTCCTTTCTTCTACTGATTTTTGGCTTTTATTTTTCTTCTTTCTCTAGTTATTTTAAATGTAGAATTAAGTTGTTTATTTACAATTTTTCTTGTTTCTTGAGCTTGGCCTGGATTGTGATTAGTTTTCCCCAAAGTACTACTTTTACTGCATCCCAAAAATTCTGATAGCATGTATGCTCATTCTCATTAGTATTTATGTATTTTTTAGGTTCTTCTTTGATTTCCTCTTTTACCCAAGATGCCTTCAGGAACATGTTGTTGAGTTTCCAATTAGTTTGTGGTCTCCCAGCTTTCCATTTATAGGTAGAGAATGAAGAGCCTTCTTCTATAGTCACAGTATGAACAATAACACCCAGAGAGAGAGAGGCCCAAGAGTTGAGGCCCACAGTCAAGTTATTGCCATGGACATAATTTCTTCTGTTTAATTATCAGCATAGCCTTCCATGGATACCACCATTTCTTTATACA
>RJWH01008451.1:0-30310 GCA_004363575.1 Solenodon paradoxus
ATGCTAAAACTAAATTTAGACTGGTTAACAAACTTGCCAGAGGTGAATAGAATCAAAAACTGAGCTCAAGTCTAGACTTTAGCTCTAAGCACCATATAAGATGTATCTGGGTTTCCCCATCAGAGTAGAAAGCTCATAATGAGCCCTCAAGGAATACTTATGAAGAAAAATGAGTGAGATGAAATGTTTATTGTCTAGATTTCTACGGAGTAACTTGCATTCACAAAATTTCAGCCACATGAGGAAACAGTTTTGTTGGTGTCTGGGTATTCAACTCTATTAGATTAAGTATCAATTGAGCTAAAATGTTCGGTAACCAGCTGTCTCTAGGAGATTGGAATAAGAGTCCATAATGAAATCAACACCATACATAACATCCCCAAAGGACATTGTCAGCTTCATCCCAACCATTCCTTTTACATCCCATGTCCCAGAAGTTCAAGTCATGTTAAACTCAAGTCCACTATGGAACATCTCCCTTTGTATATTTTTCCTTATTCTCATCTCTATATTGCAAACTCTACTAATCTATCTAAAGTGTATGTGCTTCTCTTGTATGTCACAAGTCAACTATCTCTTCTGTAAGTTATTTCTGGACTCACTGGCCAGGGGTTATTAGCTGTAAATGGTACCTATTAAAATATCTGCAATATAGAGTTTCTGTGAGGGATAAAAAAGATAATGTAACTGTGGTCACTATTCCCTCTTGTTCAAGGAACTTTAAGTTATAGCCTTTGTCCTGAGTAATAGTGCTTCCTTGTGCTCTTAAAAGTGATCTAATTTAGAGAAATAAATGCATACTTGTCCACTTTAGATTTTAATAAATGGTATCTTTCCTTTCTGTTAGAGAAATCCTGTGCACAAATAGTGTTATCACAATAAAGCATATACCTCCTAACACCTTTCTTAGTAGATTGTGAGACTTTACGGTGGTCTCATTTGGTCCTTAAGTCTTGAGATATAGTAAGTGATCAATAAATAGTCTTGAACAAATGAGTGACAATGACTTGCTGGACAAGAAAACTACTGAAACCTACTCCCAATTCTGAGTCTCAGAGAAACTTCTGAATGTATGTATGAGACCCTGACATTCACAGAATAATATATTCACCTCATAATTTTTAAGAGGATGAAACTGGAGTTACAGAAACTTAAATGGCACCAATATTATCTTATCTTACAAATAGTAGAGCTGGGATGAGAACTAATTGCTCCTAATTTTTAATCCACTGTTCTATAGAATAGTTCAATGCTCATCACTGAAGAAATTAACAGGCATATAGCGAACATATTGCTGTAAAATTAACATTTTCCTATGACAATGGGGAACTGGATCTTTGCAAGGTCAAACTGGTTAGAGAAGTCAACCATACTACAAATAAGCAAAGGAACAGAGGCTAAATAGGAAATTAACTCAAAGAAGCAGTTTGGATTTTGTATTAGGCTGCATGAGTGACATCAACAAGTTTCTCCACAACTTTCTTTGTTTTTAGTATTTTACAAATCTCATACTGCTATACATAATTATGTTTTTGTTTTCATTTTAAGAAGAAAGATACTTCAAAAGTTGGCAGCATGATATATAATAGTGTTTATTATGTCCTCTACCTGTAGTGATGACATTAAAACCTTTCAGCTTTGCATTATTGCCTTTAAAACTAATCAACCAAATTTACAACATATAGTCACTGAAGAAGAAATCTCATCAAGTATACAATAAGTCAATTTTATAATAAATCTGTTAGAGAGGATAGAGATAGCTAGATATAGGTAGAGAGGATATATATGATTAGATGAAAAAAATAAGTAGATGATGATGAAAATAGATGATAAATAGATAGAAATATATATGTTGTATATGTGTGTGCATGTGCTTAAAGATTATCTAATCTGAAACTGTCTCATTTTGTAAATGAAGGAAACAAGAACCATAGGGTAAAAATGACTTCCTCATATTAACATAGCTTAACTAAAACCTTGGAATTATGACTGTATTGTTTGCATTCTAAATGTAACCTCATAATACACAATGATACTGATGAATCAAACACTGAGAAAATGTTCTTCACAGGAATATTTTAGTTTCTTTTTTACTGTAGGATTTAATTTTATTTTATAATTCACTAAATGGTAGCTACCATATTCTCTATTTATATTATCTTCACATTGAGATACTCACAAACAAATGTGGGGAGAAAATTTTTAATTAAATATTTAATTTGTAAAAGATAAGTAATTGTTGAATTTACCATTACTAATATCAGTTTTAAAATTAATTGCTGTCTGTTCTAGCAATGACTGTAACCTATAGTACAAGAGTTAGAAGTGAAATGTCTGTGTTATGTTTTCCTTTTTCACAACAGACACAAACAGGAAAGGCAGAATACTTGCCTCAAGAGGCGTAGACAAGAACTCCGATAGGGCGGGAACTGCTTAGATCGCCTTATTTTTCTAGTTCACCCAACCCCAAGTGACTGAACAAAACATGCTGGTCAACATGAATCAGTTAGGTCAATTGAATTCAATATTGAATTATTAGTAAAAAAGTAATTCACACTCACTTGTTTTACCTGTTCTGGTTACGTGTGACTGCTATGAGGATAATTTTGTACATTTTTCTCCAATTTTACTTCATTTATGTATTTGAGAGGTAGGACAGATTACAATTTTTGGGACCCAAATATTTAAAAAATAAACTTTCCATTTCTGTATATCGTTAGATAGTTCATGTTTCTTTCTCAAAACTAATTTGATGTTAGATTTCTAATTTATAAACAACCAACTAAGCAGGTACTAATTTGAATGTTTGGAAGAAATTAAAATGCTACCTTTCACTTTAAATCAATTACATGGAAGAAAGTTGGTTTGAAGTATATGTTTCTAATTTTCATTCATGTGTTAAGCAAATCTGCATCTACAGTTATTTGAATAACAAAGCAAATACACATACAAAAAAACTAGTACACAATGAATTTAAATATTTTGTTAGTGATTTTTCATTTTCCATTTTGATTTTTGGAGTATAAATTGCATACACCATTTTTTATGGGTACTGTAGTTCCATAATTGTAAAATGATGATCACAGAAAGTCTAGTTACCATCTGTCATCATATATACTTACAATATTTTTATATTTTTCTTATTATGAGGACTTTTAAGACCTACTCTCTCAACTGCTTTCAAATATGCAACACATTTTGATTAACTACAGTCACCGTGCTTCACATTACATCTCCATAATATTTTTTTTTTTTATAACTTCAAGTCTATACCTTTTCACCCATTTTTCCCACCACAACCCTTGACCATCGCCAATTTATTCTCTATGTCTTTGAAGGTTATTTGTCAGTTTGTCATTTGCTGTATAGATGTCACATATATGTGAGATCATATGATATTTCTCTTTGTCTGATTTACTTCACTTAGCATAATGCTTCAAGGTCCAATGATGTTGTTGCAAATTCTTTTCACCTGCTAAATCAGTTTTAAATCAATGATGTCTACATTACCTATCTCATCAGAAATGCTCCATTTACTGTTGGTGTACTTATATAAATGAGAAACAATTTTAGAAATAATGTCTCTCTAATAACATGTTAGACAAAGGCCATCTTTAAGCTAATTAGGTATACTGATGTTAAATAATAGTTTGATATTCTCTTAATTCAAGAAGTCATTCTTTTCAATGAAACCACTGGTTAAAAAACTTCAAAGCATGGGAAATTTTGCTTGGCACAAATGTGTGATGTGTGTACATATATATATATATATATATATATATATATATATATGTACACACATACACATACAGATGTGCGTGTCAATCCTCACTAAACATTCTCATATATCTTTCAAAAACCTATGATGTGTTATATTACTCTTCTTAAGTATACTTGCCTTTTCCTAAAGGGAAATTCCTTTTCCTTACTACATCCAGCTCAACCTGCCATGGCCTGGTGGCTATCTGCCTCCCAGACACATCACCTGCTTCCCTGCTTCTCGCTACTGTCCTTTGTTCCCTCAAATAGAGTAAGTTTTCTCCTGTCTACACAATCTTTGTTCACAGTCATACTCCACAAAGGAAACGCTCCTCAGAGTCACTTCTGCTTCTCCATCCAGTCTTCATATGTGACCTCCGCAGAGAGGCTCACCCTATCTCTATTATTATCTGTCACAGTCACTTGATGATTACATCCTTTATTGAATAGAACCATAATCTATTAATAAAAATGTATGTCTGATATATATTGTCTACATGAGGAAAGAAGACATTTCTATCCCATTAAATATAATGTTATATATTTATTTGTTCAATAATATGGTGAATTAATGAATTAATCCATTAATTAATATTTAATCAAATCTTATGTTTCTGATTATACTCTTCTCTCTACACAATCAGACATAGAACATCAGAAACAAATGTATAAAAATAGAAAAATCATGTTTATTGATCTATATATATCCATCCATAAATACATACACACACACACACACACACACACACACACATATATATATATATACACACACACACACACACAAACACACACACCAGGCTTTCATGGAAAAATGGAATTAGGTGAGTTTTTTTAAAAGGAAAGGTGTAGGTAGCAATGAAGGTGAGTAGGAAGGCAGGCAGGAAGAAAGAAGAGGAAAAAACATTTATTTGTATTTAGTTGTATCCCTCAACCCTGGGATGTGAATCCAGGTCCTTGGGATGTATGTGGACTGTATGCCTTCAGAGGCTGATTTAACCACTACTCCACTAGACACACTCAATAATTTACCTTTTTTTATTTTTTTAAGGAAAGCTGCAGGCAGTAATGAATGCAAGCGGAGACAGACAGGTGAAAAGAGAGAAGAGGAAGAAGCATTTTGCTTGTTAATTTTATTTAGTCGTTCATGTTGGTTGTTCTCACCAGTCCCAGGACCTTGAGATGTACGTGGATGACACCCAACCCATACTCCACCACGTGTGCCACAGGTGAAATTTTAACAAAGCACTATTTTAACAGACTCATTGCAAAGCAGTACTATAGGGTCAACATCAGATTTGTACCATAAAACAGAAACAGGTTTCCTTGGAAACTACAAAATGAAGATATATGTGAACCATCACAAAATCCCTATCTAAAGTTCCATCTCTGAGTTGAAAATCAAGACTTCTTCTCTATATCAACATGTCTTTGAGTCTTGCAGCAGGAGTAAGATGTCTTATCTTGCTGATATACTTTAAAGCAATTAATTTGATTGGAAGTAATATTTTCATTTTTTCTCATATTTTATTGTTATTTTTGTTTTTCCTTCAATCCCTAGGTCATGAACCCAGATCCTTGCACTTTACATGATCCACACTGCTGCTGTCTCAACCATTTGAGCCATGAGGGCATGCTCAATAGTCCATGATTTTATTTTATTGAGCTATTATTCAAAATAAGAAAGTAAGCTGGTGAAGAAAGGAAGGAAGGGAGGGAGGGAGGGAGGAAGGAAGGAAGGAAGGAAGGAGGAAGGAAATAATTTGGGGCTGTCCGTCTGGCTCCAGGTCATAATCAGGTTCCCTGAATTATATGTGAACACATCCTAGCTACCGGTACAGTCACCTGGTCCACCAAGATGTTCCCTGTTAGTCTACAATTTTGAAGAACAAAGCTGTTCTGGGAGCAAGTAAATAATAGTCACTTAACTACTGAGTTGTTTTGATATATGAAAGTTGTTATTTGTCCTTGAGGAAGACTTGTTTCCTGGTGAATCTGCAGGTGAGTTGTGTGTCTTTCTTGAATGGCACAGCAGATCTTGACAGTCAAAGCTATTTTTCACCCTCACTTCATACTCAAAAATGAAATATGTTAAATTAACAATTAACTTTATGCCCATATGAGCTCTCATGTCCTCTGTTTTGTGATAGCTCTCCTTAAAGCTCCTTTCACGTCCTGGTTCCTTAAGCTATAGATCAAGGGGTTGAGCATGGGCGTGATTACAGTGTAGAACACTGCAATGATCTTGCCCCCAGCTCTGGAAGACTTTGACTGTGGTCTCATGTACATAAAGATGGCTGTTCCATAGAACAATGCCACCACTGTCAGATGGGAGGCACAAGTGGACAGTGCTTTATACCTTCCAGAGGATGATCGCATACTGAGAACCGTTAGAAGGATCCGGGCATAAGAAACAACAATGAGAAGGAAAGGAATGAAGACAATAATGATACTGAAGATAAAAACAATCATCTCAGTGAATGAGGTGTCAGTGCAAGCCAATCTCAGGACAGAAGGTACCTCACAAAAAAAGTGATTCAGAACATTGGGCCCACAGTAGGGCAAAGTCAAGGTGAGGATATTGATAACCATGGAACTCAGGAAGCTGCTGAACCAAGAAATGGCTGCCAATTGGACACAGGTGCTTCGATCCATAATGACAGTATAATGAAGAGGATGACAAATGGCCACATATCTGTCATAAGCCATAACACCAAGGAGAACACATTCAATCATTCCAAAGGAGAGGGAGAAGTACATCTGAGTAACACAACTGGAGAATGGAATGGTCTTCTTTTTCCCCACCATGTTGGACAGCATTTGTGGGACATTGGTGGATGTGTAACAGATATCCAGAAATGATAAATTAGTGAGGAAGAAGTACATGGGCATTTGGAGACGGGGTTCTATCTGGATAACAGTGATGATAATTATATTCCCAGCCACCGTTAATAAATAGAAGAACAGGAACATCATAAAAAGAATGAACTGCGTCTTTGGTTGAGATGAGAGCCCCAGGAAAACAAATTCAGTCACAGTTAAATTTGATTTCATCTTATCCACCTTGAAGGCCACCAGTCTCACACAGAACCATGCACTGACATAAGTTAGAAAGCAAGTCTAGAATATATCTGGAATATATCTAATATATATCTTATATTGAATATACCTAAGCTAAACTACAAAAGGGAATATTTTCTGATTTTAGAAGAAAAATTCTCTTAATGAGATTAAAATTTTGAGCATAAATACTGATTTGAGTTGAGGAGATAGTGTTTCCTTTTATGAGAATATGCCCTTTTTTCTGCTCATAATCTTTCCAAAACCTATTCACATTTTAAAGACTGACTGTCTCCTAACCTCTTCAATAAGATCGAAGCATCTTTGTTGCATATTCAACAACAGAGCAACCATATACAATACTCCAGTAAAAATCTTTGAAGGCTATTGCTTCCTGTGCTACCCACTAACCTGTAAGTAAAGGCAAGAATAGCTACGTGTGATTTTCCTGTACCATCCTAATGCTACTTTTTAGTGCTTAGTCACTCTGAGAGCCTTGAAAACAACGACAATAAAAACAAAAGAACTGTTCACATCAACAGAAAAACACTCATGGATAACACTACATGCTAAGTCTTCTAGCTTCCTTGCTCCCATACTGTAGTCTTAGATAGTTTCACCATGTATAAAATGAGAATAAGGACGGGACCAACTTACTGAGAACTAATTAAATAATGTATATTAAGAATTCAGATAGTGTCTACATGTAGGAAACAATTCACAAATAACATCTATTAGTAATAACTGTTGTAACACACTATTATGTATTTTCCACTTATCTATAATTCACTTCTCCAATAGTAATCCTTCCAGAGAAATAATATAAAAGAATCAGAGAAGTTAAAGTTTCTAGGTTTATTCAATGAACATTCTTTGACCCCATTATACGCTACTGACTCTAAGCTTATGCGCAAAGTAAAATGCCTGTTTATTTGACTTTCAGCCCTAAGCATATTGCAAGTAGTGACTTAGATACGGCATATTGATTCCTGGAGGTAGGCACCATTACATTAAGTTGTTAATAATTTATTCAGTTATTTGTCTTTTTCTTTCTCTTTTAACTTTTACTTCCTCTCCTCTTTTCAAAAACATCATTTTGATCATCTACTATATTTCAGATGCTAAAGACAACAATCTGATACAAGAGATATGTCCTACGTTCTCATAGAGATAACGGTCCTGAAGAAAGTGGCAGTGAAGGAAACAAACATTCCTGAGACAGTGAGGAAACTTATCAAGACATTTAAGAACCAAATAGCTGTGGATCATGAAAAATACTACTTTTTCAAATTATGTTGATTTATATTAAATAATTTTCTTACATTTTGAGTGAAGCTGGGAATTTTCAAACCAAATAATTCATTAAATTGGAGTTCTATGTAAAATAGGAAGTCCAGGATAAAGGAAGGATGACCTGGAATGAAGAGAAATGCCAGTCACTGCCCAGTTTCCATCAAGAGTAGAAAGGGAGGGAGCAGAAGAGTAAACAGAGTTTCCTTCCAGACTTAAAGTGGTCAAAAATTTCTGATAAAAATAATAAGCGCTTGGTCGATTTTTAGGAATGATTATGATGACATCCACAGTGAGAGTCCCAAGACACAGAAACAGGAGCGAGCAGGACTAGTAATGAAGTACACAGATCTCCACTGATGACACCATAGTCCCTACCTCACTCCACCATCGGCAAATTAGAGGTCTTGTACAATCCATTCCACCAGCCTGTGCTTAACTTGTCTGCAGGGCTCGGACAAGAGTAACTTCCTCCTCGGGGTGTTAATGGATAAGGTAAATGAGATAATGTGTGTAAAGCACCTGAAACAGAATTAGACATAAATAGTAAAAACTCACTTTATGTTAACTTATCATTATGACCCTAGTGATTTTCATTACAGGATCCATGTCAGGTATACAGAAAGAACTTATTAGCATGAGTCACTGACATCCTGCCTAATATCAGAATCTCAGTCTGTATGACAATAAATGATTTATTCAAAATTAATTGAGGAATTCATATATATTATAAGTATATGATATATGAAGTACTAGCAGCATGGATGTACAAAATATAACTATATGTGTATTAATGAAACTATACCACAAAGAGAAGCTTGATTTCATAGTCATGCATGTTTATGTACAATTGTGTTCACATACATAAAAAATATTTAGATTCAGGCTCTAACACTATCTAGTTTTTGAAGAATGAGTACAATAGTCCCTTAGTCTCCCTAAATGCAATTGTCTCAAAGAATATTTTTAGCCACTTGATGACACAGCTACTGAAAGTCAGTTGTGACCCATTCAATGATGATTGTTCTTTAGGAACATAAACTGTTGCTATTCTTCTAAGAACACTCAGAATTGCATCTCCATCATAAGTGAAAGAGGACAAAAGACACTTTTGTAAATAAAATATAATGCCTATAGTATAAAACAATCTCATCAATTAAATAGGGATTTCCAAAAGCCCTGGATGCTTTGCAATGTCCGACAGATTTTATAAAGACATCTCAAAGCAGCAAAAATCACCTAGTTAGGCATACACCATCAATTTTATCTGAGAAAGACAAAAGTTGCAATTGCCAAATGGCTTCTTCCAATGTCTCTGCCTGGAAAACTCTTAATGTTTTTTCAATTGTGTATGAGTGATATCCTCTCTGAAAGTCTCCCTAACTTCATTAATTCAGACAGTTAAGCAGATTATCTCTGGGGACCATTTCAATGCTTTGAATAAACTCTATTTCTGCTCTATCCCTGTGTATGTGTGTTTGTGTGCATCTCTGTGAATAAAAATGTGTTGGCCTATACAATTTCATTTGGGTTTCATATTTTGTCATATTTATTGATCTCCTGTCCCCAGCACTGATAATCATTGTTGAATGTTGATGAAACTCAAATAAACCCTTTTTATTGACTATTCTTCTCATGTCTTCAGATCAGATTAAGAATAAATTCATCCTTAGATTAGCCATAATTTTAGGCAGAGTATATATGCAAATGAAATCATTTACTAGCAAATGGTTTGTTTTTTTCTGAACAAAAAAGTCTAGTGCTAAAAATTAGCCATTTAAATCAGTTTAAAAAAAGAAAGTTGATGTGACTAGAAACAAGAAGGTATAATTTGTGCTAACTTAAACTTTACTCAGATTAAGGCTATTTTGGTACTAGGTAGACACAGGGCAATAGACATTTTAGTAATTAAATGGATAAGTGCCTTTCTTTTTTTCCATTATGTAAGCCAAATATTAAATATTAAATATATTTTATACCAAATTGCAAAATTCTGATGATGTTCCTTCATTAGATGGGCATTTACAAAACATTAATTTGTATTTCAAAGTATAATTTAGATCATTTGATTGCATGATTTTCTCCAATGTGTAACAAAATTGCACATTACATTTGACAGGCTGATTGATAGATAACAGTGATGTTGTTGGTCTTTGATAAGAAATCGTTTTCCAGGGATAACTTTGCAAACCATTATAATAAAGGGGTAAGCATCCGCTGTGGAGAAAGACAAACTGAATTTGAATTCTGACTCCACTACTTCACTGGTGGGTCACTTTAGTAAGATTATGACCTTCTCTAAGCCTCATTTTCACCTCTGTTAAGGTCTATATTAGCACTTAAAGTGTAAGATTATCTTGATCCTTACATTAGAAAAAATCAGAAAATTGGGCTCTTTCTCAAGGTATTTGACACATAGTATGAACTTAGTAAAGCATACCTAAAATATTATATAACCTTCAGTTTTATTCAGTTTTCTAGAAATACATTTGTGTTTATTAGTGGAGAGATTATTAGACATAATCATAATAGAATGTCTTGATATATCACTGTAAAGATAGTTAGAGCCCACACAAACTCATGCAATCCCTAAGTGTGTTGGCTATTACCAAATTTTTATCTTTTCATGGACTATCAGTTCATCAATTAACAATGTTTATTGTAAAAAATATAATTTAAGGACTAAAAAGAACAAAGACAACATAATAACTCCTGTTTATCACTAATTAAGGGATATTATTAGAAAGGGCTACCAGGAAGACCTTAAATATTTTTCTGACAAATTTGTCACTGAATTATAAGTTATGCTAGAAAAGTCATGACCATGTTTAGAATAAAAACTCCACTGAGAGTCCTAACAAATCTTACTGTAAATGGTCATTTACCACTTAGAGTGAATTAACTTCACAAATCTTTTTGAGTAAATCATTGGAATATGGTTTTGGTAAAGTGTGGAGAAGAAATATGCAAGTAGGGGCCCCTAGAATACCACACATTGAAGGAAGTCTGGTCTTTCACATCAGCAAGAATGCTGCTTTAGAAAACATCAGAATGAGAGTTTAACACACTGGCTGTTCAGTAAAAGCAAATAAATTGCCATCCCTTCTCCCATCCCAGAAAATAACGTTTTGTTAAAAATTTAAAAAACACAAAACACAATATTGATTGCTGCCTATTATAATTCTCCATTACATGACAATCATTTTAAGTGCCTTGCTTATAATAAATAGCATCTTATAAAAACTCAAAATTTTATTTACAACCATTTTAAATATTTGAAAATTTAATATCAGAGGCTCAATATGATTATCTCAGAGTATTTAGCAAAGCAATAACTCGTATTTGACTCAGCCTAATACTGATTTTTTTCTCTAACTAAATAACTTTTGCTTTTATTTTATTATCATTATCTTTAATCTCTCAATAGGTACTTAACAGCATAAGCACAACAGACAAAATGTATCCTAAGACCCTAAGAGATGTGGAGAAATAATTTGCTTCATACCTGTCCTTGCCACATACTCACGCAAACAAAAACACCTTAAAAGACAAGACAGATATGATATCCACATACAAAAATACTAAATTCCATGGAGATAAAATAAATTATTTTATAATAATCATAAATGAATCACTGTCATAATCTAACTCAGCCTTTTTATAGATTAAAAATGGAGATAATGGGTGCATACAGAATGAAATCCCTAAGTCATCCGAGTTTTGTTGTGTCAGGACCTTAGGCTGAAGTTTAGATTCTTGAGGGATAATGTCCCAGACCAGTAATTAAAATGCAACTGTTCTGATTCCTGGTTGATCCTTTTGTTGATTGTTTTGCTTCTCTTTCTCCCACATATAAAACTTCACTATTCTTAAATGTGACATGCCATGCAAATGGTCATTCAGTCCTCATCTTTCCATATTGCTTAATAAATAAACATGAAAATGGATGCAGTTATCACAAGAACAACATGCAGGCTTCAGAAATAACACACAGAGTCATTTCCTGGAATCAAATTGAATTTGGAGATGAAGATGATCAAAATATACTCTCAACTATTCACATAGCAAATGTTAGCTATTCATTCTCTTCTTTCTGATCAAAGCAAAATCTGGTTCCATCTACTATTGCAATGCAGAAACTAAGCAGAAAGAAAGAGTAAGATCTGTAAAGAAATTTACTGAAATGGTGTCGGAACCACTTTACTTTCATGATCCTCAGTTTATTTATTTTCAAAACAAGCATAAAAATATCTAGACTATTACATCACTTCCTTCTTGTGGAAACAAAGGAAAGAAAAAAAGGGAAAGGGATGGAAGAGAAAATTAGAGATAAAAGTAAACACTTAACATTGAGTCCTTTCAATGTACAAGAATCAACTAAGTCAATAATGTTTCCACATATTAATATCAGCTAATATGGTGACTCTCAAATCCTGAATGCACTATCCTTGGTTGTTTTAGTTTGCTGGAGCCCTACCTGAACCCTATCCAGGACCAATCAAATCTGAATTTCTGTAAATATGACTCAGATATATGTATTTTTTTGGTTTCCAGGTGAGCCTCTGAACTACTGGGAAAAGATGCATTGATGGAATCTGGACAAAGTTAAGTCCAGTATATCCATTCTCTTAGGAAAGTCCATGTTATCACTTTCAGTTTATTCCCTACTGTCTTTCCGCTATTAAGAACCATTGTGCAAAAAACAATCTCAGGAGCATCACCTCCATACCAGACTTTCTGGAATGTCAGTCTCTGCACCAATATAGCTGGAGTCACCCAAATTAGCTCCCTACCAGGCGTCCTCTCTCTCAGAGTTCCTTGACTCTGGAATTGTAATAAAAGCTACTCAGTAGGCAGAGGAAAAACACATAGAAGACATAACATCCTTTAATATATTTTATCATAAGCCTCACAACTCTGAGAGACATAAAAGGCTGTACTAACCTGACATTCAGACGGGCCAAATTCTTGTTCAGGTTTGTATAGTCCATAATAGATCTGAAAAGAATTTAAACTATTTCTTATATTAAAATATACAGTTTCTAAGGATATGATGAACAAAAGGAATTATTACCACCCCTGGAGTTCACTTGAAGCAATATGGGATCCTGAGGCAGTGTGATCCGTAACCTATGTGTAAATTTATTACATGGATAGAATATTTTAAATAATTTCCATGGTCAAATTAATATGCAATGTAACGTAAAATGTGTTCTTTCATTCTGGCTAAGTGAAAATTGAAAAGCAAATAACTTTAAATACAGGTATCAGTTTGCAAAAATTCAAAATTTTGTTTAAAATAGTGGAAATAAAAAGTCATGCAAATATAAAATGTTTAACTTAAAAAATTAATCATTTATTCACTGTTCCTGTTTTATTTGCTTTAGGAACTTTTCTAATTTCCACATAAGAAATTATGGTTTTGAATCCAGATATTATAACCACTGCGGTCCGGACAAGATATTCTTACTTACTCATTTTTCTTTTATAAGATTACAGGAACTTCAGGTAAAGTCAAATAATATTAAGTAAAACATAAAATGAATGCAAATAAGCATAATAATTTCCAACAGTAAGTACAAATATAATGTAGAAGTTAATTATACTTACGGCCTTGATGTCAACTTTTTTTCATCATTGTATTGGGAATATTTTGCATTCAGTAAGTAAACAATTCAAAAGAATTGATCACATTGAATATTCATTGTATAAATGCTTAATTTTCTTGAGAAACAGTAAATTTCTCAATCTTATATGAGTGCCCTTGTATTGTTCAACGCAACTTGATTAATCCTTACATTTCATTCTCCCTGGTAATACCGTTTGTAGAAACTATTCCTACTATGCTTCCTAGATTCTGGTTCATACAGATCAGTGTAATCCTATACATTTTTAGTGTATAGTTCCTCTAAGCACAAGTCTTTGATTTCTTCATCTAAGTCAATGGTATTTTACTTTCACTAGAGAGCAAAGTGGTATGGTAGGACTGGGTGTCAAGGAGAATTTCATCAGCTCATAAGACAACTAGCTAAGTGCAGTCATTGGAAAACTTTTGTTAAAGAAAAGCTGGTTCTCTCATGTAGGGGAAAGTTAGGAACTGACTTTCCAAGCAGGGTTTTCATTTTGAGTTCTGTCCTTGCCTGCCTAGTATCCTTATCCAATTATTTTAAGGTGCCTCTTCTTCATTTTTTTTTTCTTTTTTGCATATCTTAATTGAAGCTTCTGGCAATATTGAGCATTTAATTGGTACTTTAGTCCTTACAACCAGGCTCTGGATTGGACCTCAACCATATATTTCCTAACATATTAAAGGAGATAGGACATTCCTTCAAACCTGAAGTTGAGGCTTTCCAAATGCCCTTTCTTGTTCAAGTAGGATAATCACAGATTTCAACTCAAAAGATCCCTTGAATTTTTTAACCAATATCATGGTGGCTATACATGGTACTTCAGGTTATATGACACTCTGGTGATCAAATCAATAATCATGATTCTATCCTATAAATGACCAGAATCCATTTCACCGACAAATTACATATCTGCACGCTCCTTAAATATGGGAGCAAACTAATCTTACAGGCCCAGTTTTAGAGTCTGATTTTAGGGCTACTCCTAATATTAGTTATTATATTCGTCAGAGTCTTTTCAGGAAACTGATGACCATGCAAATTGGGCAATTCAAAAGAATCGAAAGGAATTATTTATAAATATGTGAATTAAACATAGAAAAACCACAAAGGGTAGACTAGTCCTTTGACACAGCATCTTACTCCATCTAGGCCTGGTCAGAGAAAGGGAAAGGGAAGTTATTTAGAAGCGTGAGAGAAAGGGAGAGAGATTCGGTGGTGCAGAAAACCAGACATCAGCTGTGGCATTGGCCCAGGGATGAATGTGGACTTTACTGAACATGCCTGGAGTGGGTATTCTGGACTCAATTTTATCTCTCCTTTTAGTTCTTGCCCCCAGTGGCCAAATTACTTGATACAGTTCACACAAGTTGATATGAGCAGGATCAGAAAGGATGACAGTCAATTTAGAGAGAAAGTGAAGACATCCAAGCAGCATACAGAAAGACCAATACATAGTGTTTATCAATATTCGAATGGACATATATCGATCATTATGTGTTATGTGTATATTTGGAGTCACTAAATTTCAATACAGAGTGTGAAGAAAAGTTATACTTGAATGCATCTGTCACTGGGGAATAATGGTCTTTAAACAAAGCCTTTCTGAGTCTTATTAATAAGATTGACCTGGCTGTCAATACATAGTTTTATGTAATTGCTTTTTTAATGTAATTGTTTGCATTCCCCCAAGCTACAAGACCATGAGGAATTTCATTAGTCTAGAACCCTTGGGAACTATAAACTGTTGTAAGAGATTCTAAGACTAGACGATTCGTATATTGGAATGTCGAATGTAGTCTTGCTATGAACATCGTTATGTTGTGTGAATCCAATATTACTGGTGATGCAGAAATTTTCCTTTATTCCCAAAATGATTCAACAGCATTTTAAATTAGACACTCTAACCCCTGAAAAGACTGAGTAAAAAGGGAGACAGAGTTCCCGCTACCATTTGTGATGAGAAAGGGCAATTTACGTTGAAGAAGAGATGGAAAATAAAGTTATGTATCATTGACACAAAATCAAATGAAAAAAAGTCATTGAGATCCAGTTAACAAAAGAATACGCTTTTGTTAATATTGTAAGAAACGTAAGGACAGCAGACTTAAGAGAGACATCTATACCCATTCTTAAAATAAATCATGAAAATATAAATTTTTTAATTTATTTTTGTCCCAGAATATATGAAGATATGAGATACATTTTAAAAGAATGTCAAACAATAGCTTCCCATGATGTCAGGTTGCCATAGTCTCTGGGTGAGAATGTCTATCAGAGAAGTCCTGTCTTGATGTACCCCAGTGGCTCTGGCACTGAGCTGGCAGCTGGAGCACAAACCAGAGAAAGTCCAAAACCTGAATTCACAACTCAGAGCTGGAAGGATCAAGCAAAAATAAATAAACATATCAATAGAAATTGCTTTCTCTTCCTCTTCCTTCTTTCCAAATGCTTATCCTCTCCCTTGTGAGAGTCAGACAGACACAGAGAGAATTTCTTTCTTAAAATGAATTTTTAAACTGAAATACAGTGTACTGAAAATATGTGCACTATTGTGTATGAGTTCATGTTGTAGATTTTTAACATTCCATTTTGAGAAAACTCAGAGTTCTTGTTCCAAAGGTGTCAGTTACCTCCCCCCCAAGAAAGGTCATAAATTGTTAAAGGAATGGTGTGTAAGTCAGAGAAATAAAGACTTACACAGTCTTGAACAGAAGATGGGAGGGACACCAATTTTGGGCAATTCGGACTCATCACCATAGAGCTGTGTCAAAGGAAAGCAGCTTTAATAGAAAAAAAATAAAAGTAGGTCTTAAGGAAGTTTATTGACATCAATTTTAGCATCTTCACTTTTGGGGTAATAATAGCAATTCTACTGTTTTATGATCATATGACATTTATAACCAACATAATAGTGAAGATCAATCATGTATCTATTACCAGAAGTCAAACACCCTTATAATATCCTGAAAATGCATAGTCTCCATTAAATATCCCCACAATCTTATAAAAAATGCATTGCTACAGATGAGAAGAACATTACATTTGAGATAAGAAAATTGATTCTTGGGAAGATTAAATGCATTTTTAAAGGTAACCCAGTTATAGCAGGTTGGAATCAAAGTTCAGTCCTTATCTTTCTGACCCCATATCTCATGTTGAACAACCCGTATACCTCCCAAAATTATTCTATACTCTCCTGCAAAATACTACGATGAAGGGTAGAATTGGACTATTGGTGGTGAACTCCATGTATTATGTACCGGTGATGATTTACTGTGATACACACCTTAAACCTACATGATCCTATGAAGCAATATTCCTTTTAAAAAATTTCAAAGGAGAATACTTTTGTGTGTACATACATTAGTTCATTTAATCTTCATACCCTTGAAAAATAGGGTGTTGTCATTCTAATAATAGTGGACAACTTTCAGTGCTTCTTATATTAAATAGCACTTGCATCAGAGTCACTTGGGCTACTTGTGGCAAAGGCCGTTCCTTGCAGCTCTGACCTACAAACTGGGAACCTCTAAGGGGTGAGGTCTAGAAAGCTGCACCTTTGTCCATATGTCAAGTCGTGTTCTCTGAATTAGAGTCACTCAAGTGTTGCATCAATTCCATGTGTCAAGTCCTCCTATAAAGAGTGCAGTAACACTATATCACTGTATCTTTATGATAGCCATATCTAGTCATTATAATTATTTTCTTGTCTTATCAGTGAGAGAGTTGGAAATAAATGTAATTTAGTAATTCACATAAGGCCTTCTGACAGCTGGTAAGTGTCAGGTGAAATAGAATTTGAAGCCATGTCAGCAGTGTTAAGGTCAAATACTCTCTCTGATTCGATAACCCTCTAATCATAGAATCTCTATTTTCAAAGATATAGTTCCTAATAAATTTTCAATTGAAAAAAAATTTCTGTTTTAATGCCCTTAAAAACACATTCCCTTTGTCTAAACATAAGTGATCAGTATGTATTCTATAACTATTTTCCCCTTTATTTCTTTTGTCCACATTTGTGAATAGATTTCTAGTTACTGAAAGAAGTGTGAAATAAACAATTCCTTTTAAGGGTTAAATGTCATCATTACACTAACCGGAATGTATATACTTATATATGTATAGTTGATTCTATTCATGATCTATTCATGCAGTCAGCAGATATTATTTGTGCCTTCTGTGTCCAGTAGTGTTGTAAGCACTGACAGCCAACAGAGAATAAAGCAAACAACAAAGCACACCTTTCTTGACCTTACATACTAGCAGGAAGGGACAGACAGCAAAGAAAATAAATAAGTCAATCATATGTGAGCCAAGATGACAGGAACTCTAGAGAATAAAGCACAGAGGGTGCTTTATTCTATCAAGGAGACATATTTGAAGAGGATGATTAGGGAGGACCTCTCAGGTTATATTCATGAGCAGCTAAAGGAAGTAAAAGAATGTTGTGAGCACAATGAACAGCAAGTAAAAACATATTGAATACGCATGTCCTTTGGACAAAAAATGAAGTGTGTGTGCATGTGGCTGCATACAAGCCACACAGAAAAATGCCGCTTTTTTGTCCAAGAGGGTCCTTGAGATGCAAAGTTCTCATTGCCTTGCAAAGCTGTCTACGTTTGCTCACCTCCCACTAGATTATCAACCAATCTTACAAGAGAACGGGGTGGTTTCCACATGAGAATCAAAAAGTCAAGGATTATTTGCTCCTCTTCAAAATGCGACTAAAAGCACAAATGTCTAAAAGGAAGGAAGATATATGTCCCAGCAGGAGAGGGAATAAGAGGAACTTTCTATAGTAGAAAGAGAACAGAATATCAAATCAGAGGTACTGAGTTTTAGCCTCAATCATTCCTACTTCTTTGCTTTATAATCCCCAGAAGTCACTTTGTGCCTTTGGAGAGGCTCATTTTTTCAATTTTTTCTGGTCCTGAGTGGATGTGGAGTGGGGTTTATGACTTCATGAATTAGACTGGCTGGGTAGTGCTGGTTGCCTCCCCAACACCATGAAGCTCCTATGTTTTAAACATTTTAATATTGGTCCAGGTTAAGTCCAGGTACCCGAGAAGGCTCTGAGTGCAGCATAAAGGCCTCTGTAATCTTATCTAACATCATTCCAACAGAAGCACAAAACTCCAGACAAATCTGACAAAGTCTGGACAGTTCCCTCTACCCCATATGCTCTTTCCTGCACCTCTTGATACTTGAAATTTTTTTTATCACAAATGCCTTCCTCCCACATAACTGCCCAAACATCGTCAAGCACAGGTGTTTGTTTCTTCTTCCTGTGTAAACCTGACATGTCATATGCACTGCTTCCTTCATTGTCCTTAACAGGTTTTCCATGATGGCCTGCTTCCCACTCTCAGGTAAGATAAGTAATTCTATAGTAACCAGTTGCAATTATTGTTCATAATAATTTTTGTTTCTCCCAGTAAGCTGTCCCTTCTTGAAGTCAGGTCCCAGGTCTTAGTTCTATCACTTGTTCATCATGCTTGGCAGAGTTATCTCGAACACACTAAATGCTGGGCACATATTCAGGATTTAGGGCAGATGACTGGCACAGATACAACTGTTTTTGAATCTTGTTTCTACAAACCTCAAATTCTGTTACCTTGAACAATATGTGTACAATCATTTGCATGTCTCAGATAGAACATTCTCTCAAAAAATTTATTTTGAAGGTTAAAATGAGATGATTCTTTTAAAACACTCAGTAGTGTGCTGAGGACATAATAATTATTCAATGGATAATACTATGATAAATAATGAGAAATTTGCCTGGTAGATTTTAAGGACATCAGCCTATATGACACCTTTCCTGTCATTCAGAAATTTAATAAGTTGATTAAAAACTGAGACTCAATGAGTTTGTGGCAGACTCTACCAATTTAGGTGGTGAACGTAAGTGAAGTCCACTTCTAAAATAGTTCAATCGTGGCTGATAAATAATCAAAGATCATGTCTCTCAAATATACATTTGTTTTAGGGGAAAGACTGTGAATTTTATAGTCAGGTTTCCTTAAATGTAAATCCTGACTGTACTTTCATCTAAGTTTACCTACATAAGTAAATGAACTGGTCTCGATCTATCTTTTTGTCGGTAACAAGAATGGCAA
The DNA here is from genome assembly GCA_004363575.1 of Solenodon paradoxus. Classification (NCBI taxonomy): domain Eukaryota; kingdom Metazoa; phylum Chordata; class Mammalia; order Eulipotyphla; family Solenodontidae; genus Solenodon; species Solenodon paradoxus. The sequence goes on from RJWH01008451.1 coordinate 19,859, forward strand.
GTCATGCTCCATATACTCAATAACTAAAGTTCCCAGGAAGGAGTTTAGAAAAGAATTGTTTCTCAAAATACAAGAATTATATATTGCTATAATCATATATTACTGTCCTTTAAGTTATCCTACTCTTTTGCATTGGATCAGATTCTTCTAAATAAAGTTGACATATTTTTAGTTAATACTCTTCTCAGAGACTTTAAAAACTATCAGTCCCTGAGGTGCTTAAGGAACCAAATACACTGGGGAACCTGAACAGGTATATGTTCTCTGGATCCTCGGTGTGGTCCTCTGTTGACTGTGACTCTGAAAGATGCAGGTAGGTGTCCCAGTGCTTTGTGAGATGAGAATTGTTTGGTATACTCAGGGTGGTTGTAATGTAAGAGACACAGGAATCTGTTAGAAGATGATTTGAGCACTACTTGGAAGCATGTATCTGACCCCACACATATGAAGTACTGACCATGACAGCATCTGAACCTCTTAGCATTATCCAACTGATTCTGTTAAGTTGTAATAACTCCTATGGAATCCATCAGAGACTGGTCACCTAATATCAAAAATAAAAGGAGGTGGCTTAGTGGTTAATTAACCGGGAGTAAGAAAAACCACTTGTTAATCGCATAATTACTAAAACTTAATTTGATCACCTCTAAGATTTTAGCTACTAATCATCAAACACATCTATGGTGAGTGTTGTGGGAAAAATAAAACAATGTATGTGAAGCACTAAGAGGATTGCTTACTCAAAGAAAAATATTTGAAACTATTGCACTATATTTTTACAAAAGATCAAATTCTAGGATAATTATCAGATCCAAGGAATAATAAAATCAAAGATATTAAGTTTAAGATAGAGTCAAGGATCTTTCAACACTTTCCCACAGGAAACTTCTTTTCATTCTCATGAATTCAGTTTATACAAACATTTTTCTCAGTCACCCAACTGTTTTCAGTTTGTATTAAGTGATCAAATTCAAAAAACAGTCCCCCAAACCTAATAACAAAACTATAAATTATTATGAGATCAACAGTGAATCGATACATTTTCTATCCAAAGCAAATGGGAAAGAATATATCCTACTCAAAGGGAAGCTAAATTAACAGGAGGGATGTGATGCAAGACAATGAGCAGTGTTGGGGGAATAGGAAAGTTTGAAAGGCATGTCAGAAAGGTCAGGGAAATAGATTACAGTACCGTGAACACTTGAAAAAGGATAACATTAAAGGCAAAAAAGACCTGAAAAAAGTGAAGGAATTTACTATAAGACAACTGAGGAGGAACACTCTAGCCACAGGGAGAAGCAAGTGGGACTGGTTTCTTCTAGGGATTGAAAGGAAGTTATTGTGACTGAAGGAGAGTGAACTGTGGAGGGGAGAAGAGTAGGTGTTGACATGAGTTATAACAAGTTATAAGAACAGGCAGAGCTTCTAAGCTTGTACATCTTTGTAAGGATTTTTTATCTCACTCTGAATAAACACGGAAGTGATTAGAGTGTTGAAAGCAGAGGTGCATCATCTAACCGAGATTTTAACAAGACCAATCCTACTACTTTTTTCATAGACTTGAGTGAGGGCAGGCTGGCAGCAGGGGTACCCTGAGGAAACCGTGATGACATAACTAGATCAGCATGTTTAAATATACAACAGAATCCTGGAAATAGGGAAAAACTGGTCCGATTGTAGACATAGACTGAAAATAGAATCAAGATATTGCTGATTAGTCTGTTGCAGTATAAAAGACAAAGAAAGTCAAGGATATGATGACAATACTCCCTAAAGTAGAGTAATGTCACTATCAGCACTGGAGAAATCTGAGTGAAAAAAAGCAGGTTAGGTAGGTTTGTGAGGAACTCACTTTGTCTTTAGATACTAGCAGTTATTCTATAAGAGATGATAAACAGGCATTTGGATACATGAGTCTAGAGTTCAGGGAAGATAGTGGGTTAGAAACTTCAAATATGCATATGTGTGTTTATGTATATGATTCATTTACATATGGAGAGCATGAAGCACATATAAATCATGACGATGAATCACTGGGGAGTGACTGTGGATGGAAGAGAAGTGACCGATAAGTCAAATCTGGGACACTCAAGTTTAAAGCTGGGGACAATAACACAGAGACTATATAGCAAGACATGCGGAAGGAAACCCAGGAAAATATGATGACCTAGAAATAAGGAAAAGAGAGTTTTTCTGGCAGGAATTAATGATAAATGTAAACTGTGTCAAACACAATGGATTAAATCATATGAGAACTGAAACTCCATCATGGGATTTAGTGATGTGCAGTGAGTGAGCCTCCTTTGGTCAAATAGTAGTAGCAAAATCCTGAGTGCACACTATGGTGCTAGCCCACAGTTTACTCAGAATAAACTATAAAATGACAGGTTTATGGGAAATGGAAAACTATAAAATGACAAATTCATGTGACTGGAATTGTAGCAGTCTATGTATTATGGACGTACATTTCCTATATACGTTCCTGTCTGCATATTTTAAGAACATTTATTATTCCATGAGCATAGAATTCTAAAGAGAAGAACAGGTTCATTACTAAATCATCAGATAGAAAAAAATCTTGCCTTCACAGTCTAACATGTGTATTATTCCCTATTATTGCAATTAAGGAAAACTCCTCAATAATAAAAAATTATAAAATAAATAAATATTTTGAATAATATGTCTCTAGTACGGCATTATTTTTTAAAAATACTAAAAATACATACATTTAAAGTTGGTCCTTTAGATACTATTATATAGTAATTTTAGTGTAGAATATATATATTAATATAGCTAATCATATATTTTGTAAACTCATCCTTCTATATATATCTTCCAATGAGTTTTCATATATTGTTTTTTCTTATAAACTCTTAAGTACTTATGACTATAGATATTATTGTGAAATACAAAAATATAATACTTTAGGTAGTTCCAATTTTTGGAAGCAATGAAAGAAAAAAAATTGAAGCATTAAAAGTAAAATAAAATTAGGTGAAGTGCAGAATTTCAGGTATAAAAAAGTAACATAAGAAGTCAAGCATTTAATTTACAAATCAGTTGTTATTTATGATGAGGGTAAAAGGATACACAAGTATTGTAACTTCTTCCTTTCTTTAGTTAAATAATTGTTCTTAAGAGAAGAAATAATCAGCTTCAGAAAAGGAAATTGAATGCTGTTTATGTCATTAGGCAAGAAAGTCATCAAAAAGAGGAGGCTCTAATACCTTGGAGGCCTTCATAAACAAAAAGAAACCTAAGCCAGAACCAATATACTTGTATCAAAAAAAAAAAAAGCTTCACTATAACCAAATTACAAAAAGTCTGAAAAGTTTTCCAAATAACCACTTAATCTAGAGCCAATAAAATAATTCCCTTATTTTGCTTCCACCTCTGCATAAAGTCCTTTTCCCTAGCTCCTATGTGGAAAGCTCCAAACTACACTCACTTCAGTACTTCCTGATTCAAATGGATGTTTGCTCAGATAAATTACTGAAATTTTTAATGTGACTGTGGTTATCTATTATCATTATATAATTATAGAGACAAAGTGGCTTGTTGCAAAACAAAAACTCTTTCTAAATGAATACCTACATTGTTGGTTATAGACTAATGATTTAATGTTATTTTTAGTCACTTTCTATTGATTACACAGAATAATTAAGGCTGAAATCTCATTTTCTGTCCTTTTAGGTGAATTTTCTTAATGCTATGGAGATAAGAAACCACACAGTGACCCAGTTCATCCTAGTAGGATTCACAACAGACCCCAGGATGCAGTTGGTTCTGTTCGTGCTATTTCTAGGTGTGTACTCTGTGACTGTGGTAGGAAATACCACCCTTATAGTGCTGATCTGTAATGACTCCAGGCTACACACACCCATGTATTTCTTCACTGAAAATCTATCTTTTCTGGATCTCTGGTATTCCTCAGTCTATACCCCAAAAATCCTAGTGACCTGCATCTCTGAAGACAAAAGCATTTCCTTTGCTGGCTGCGCAGCTCAGTTCTTTTTCTCCGGTGGACTTGCTTACAGTGAGTGCTACCTCTTGGCCGCCATGGCTTATGACCGCTATATGGCTATCTCAAAGCCCTTGCTTTATTCCCAGGCCATGCCCATAAAGCTCTGTGCCTTTTTGGTAGCAGCCTCATACTTTGGTGGCTTTATTAACTGTTCCGTCATCACCAAAAGAATTTTTGCCTTGAACTTCTGTAGTGACAATGTCATTGATGACTTTTTCTGTGATTTGCTTCCCCTGGTGAAGTTGGCTTGTGACAGGAAGGATGACTACCAGGCTTTACTGTACTTCCTGCTGGCCTCCAATGTCAATACCCCACGGTGCTCATACTGGCTTCATACCTGTTTATCATTGCCACCATCTTGAAGATCCGCTCCAACCAGAGCCGCCTCAAAGCCTTCTCCACATGCTCTTTCCACCTGATCTCTGTCACTTTATACTATGGCTCCATTCTCTACATCTATTCTCGTCCCCAACCCAACTATTCTTTGAATAGGGACAAAATAGTTTCCACGTTTTGTACTATGGTGTTCCCCATGTTGAATCCCATGATCTACAGCCTGAGAAATAAGGATGTGAAAGAAGCTGTAAATAAACTCTTCAAATAAATCTAGAGTCTTTCCTTCTAAGGAGCTGCAAAAACGACTTTTGATCAGGCTATTTTTATTTCAGGATGAGCCACCATTGAGCTCCATCATGATCAAGGATACTTGTAATGCAGCATGTAAAAGAATATATACACTTGATAACATAGCTAGTTAAGAGACCTAAGGCAAAAGAATTTGGGAAGTTTAGGCTACAAAATTTGAATATAAAGTAGAAAAGTAGAAGCATTTAGTGGTCCAAGTTACTCCAGATTAAAAAAAAAAAAAAACTCAAAATCAAAAAACCAAAAACTCTTCTTTACCTTTATAGAGTGATGGAACAGCTTAGGTAACCTATATATTTTAACTGACTATCCTTCATATCTCTGACTCTGACTCTCTAATCCTTTACTCTTCCATATATGTAGATATAAATATAAATGAGTGAGAAAAAAGAGTAGGAGGAGTAGTACAGTTATTTCTGAAATAGGAAAAACTAAGCTATGCTAATTTTTCAGTATTTTCTCAGACTAATAGCTCACTGAAATTTTGTTTCCATTATATAATTTAGTAAGCATTGCTATCTATACTTTTTATCCCCAGAAACATGTAGTACAAAGACCCAGAGGAACCCATGATAACTCAGTACAACTTTTGACTCAACAAACATGGTATCTTGAATCTATTTATCTCACACATATATATATACATTATATATGTACATATATACATTATGTATGTATATACATATATATATATATTCCTGAATTACAAGGAAAAATTGCTAAGTGCACGCAGAGTATTCAGAAGGAGAGTATTTCACTATTACAGACATAAAAAGCAGTTAATATTATGGAATAAGAGAAGGAAGAAAAAAGCAAATGCACAAACAAACCATTGTCAGGACCACTTACAAAAGACACAGCATTAACAAGATCTAAGAAAGCTGGAGTACTAGGATGAAGAAACAGATTCTAAATGAGTGAAACTCTAAACATCAAAGGACATATTAAAATGCTTAAATTTCCTTCGGGTTAATATTCTTTAAGGAAATGCTATTTTTGAGAATTCCAGATAGTAGTTTATATCTCAATATTTTTGGATAGAAAATGCATTATTTAGTGGACAATGAAAAAAATATAACATACTAATGAAGTTGCCATGTTAACTGATTAGCAAACACAGACTGATTACCATTGACTCCAGGCTCTGTTTCACAAATAAAGAATTCAGCTCTTCAGGCCAGTCTCTACACAAAGAAACAGGTATTCTATCTCATTTTGCAATTAGCAGTAGGATTCAAAGTCAATCTGTTGATAACTCTTCTTTTAAGTGTTTAACATTATTTAGCTTGTCTTTGCATGGGTTAACTCCATAAGTCTTTTCAACCTTGCAATTAAGGCAGAACTCCTGTGATTAAATGGGAGAAAAAGAATTCAGCTAATATTTATTTGATCATTTCTCAGACTTGATCTACAGACAGCCTACAAAAATATATAACTGCATATATAACACACGGGTAAATTTGTTGGTCTCACACTGCAACGTACCCTTATTACAATTAGGATTTATGTCTCCCTACATTACTGCCCAATAGCTGGGAAAAACTTCTGTGATTGTTTAAGAAACTATACAGGAGGCAAAATTTTACCTAAAGACTTTCAGGGAGGTCTAAGAATTAAATTGGCATAAGAAAAATCAGTGGAAGATATTTGTTTTTCAAATTAATTAAAATGTATTGAACATAAAGATATGAAGTGTGAGGCCCATAAGGAAATAAAGACCCACAGACATAAAACCTAAATGTGTTTGTACAAGATTGATCAGAAGAAAAGCAACTGTGAAAAACATAGGAGGCTAAAGGAAGTTGAGAATTATTTTAAAGAGAAGAGAATGTCCAAGTGTTCACAATTTCCAATTTCAAAACTTCATACAAATTTACAGTAATTAAGACAGGGAAATACTGTCACAAAAAAAACAAAAGATTAATGTAACAGAATGGAGAGTCAGAGAAAAGGACCATGAACTACGGATCGGAGACCAATTTCCAGAAGCTAGAAGTCAAGGAAATGGATTCTCCCTCAAATTTTGAAAAAAGAAGACATCCCTGCCAAAATCTCAATTTCAGCCCTATTGGGACCATGTTGGACTTCTAATCTACCAAACTATAAGGTAACATATTTGTGCTATTTTAAGTCAGTAAACAGGAGGCAATTTTTACAAGGGCAATTGGAAAATAAGACAGTATTGAACTGATGCTTCACAAAGGTTTGAAGGCAATTCAATGTGGAAATCACAATCTTTTCAACAAATAGTCTTGAGAATACTGGATAGACACAGCCATAAGAATGACAATGGACCTGACCTCAAACAGTATACAAAATTAAATCAAAATGGATAATAGACCATATTGAAAAAATTAAAATATCTAAGTCTTAGAAGAAAAGAGCAAACCTAGAGTCAGGCAATTATTTCTTAAATAAGGCACCAAGAACAAACAAGAAAAGAAAAAAGAAAGATAAATTGGATTCTAACAAATGCTAAAATTTTTGTATCAAGAGAGATCATCAAGAAAAAATAAAGAACGCAAGGAATGGAGAAAATGCTAACAAGTTATACAGCTGAAAAGAATTGCATCCAAAATATATAAGAATGTATAATTCCACAAGATACACCAAAGTTTTAAAAAATGTCTCAAAAAATAAATAACCAACAAATACTTTAAACATTGCTTAAAATTATTAGTCATTTGAAATGTAAATCAAAACAATAATATATAACTTCACACACTAGCATGATAAAATCAAAGAGGTATTTACATGGTACAGATTAGAATTGGACTGTTAGTGGTAAACTCAATGTAGTACATAGAGATGTTTGTAGAATAAGGATCAGCCCAATGCTTACTCAGTAGCTGAGGCTCAATAAACATTTTATTTAAAAAAAAGTACTAAATCTGTATTACTTGTAGACACATTTTATTGAAATCAAAATATTTAAGTTCAGAAAACTTCCATCACATTCCCATGTCAGACAAGATTCTTGCTCAAATCTGCCTTACTCCAGTATTCATTCTTTGATCATATCTCATAGGTTCGTCAAAGAGTATAACCTCCTTTAGCAGTAGCTGCTGGAATTAAACTCTTCCAACTTCCATTTGTAGGTCAAATCTCTACATCATGGGAAATAGCAATCACACAGTGACTGAGTTCATCCTGCTGGGCTTCACAACAGATCCTGTTACGCAGTTTGTTCTCTTTGTGGTATTTTTAGGTGTGTACTCTGTGACTCTAGTAGGAAATACTACACTTATAATGTTGATCTGTAATGACTCCAAGCTGCACACACCAATGTATTTTTTTATTGGGAATCTTTCTTTTCTGGATCTCTGGTATTCCTCAGTCTACATACCAAAGATCCTAGTGACCTGCATCTCTGAAGACAAAAGCGTTTCCTTTGCTGGCTGTGCAGCTCCGTTCTTCTTCTCTGCTGGGTTAGCCTACAGTGAGTGTTACTTGTTAGCTGCCATGGCTTGTGGTTGGTATATGGCCATTTCCAACTCCCCACTTTATGCTCAAGCTATGTCAAGGATATTGTTTATTTGTTTGGTTATAGATTCTTATATTGGAGGTTTTGTCAACTCTGTAATACTCACTAGCAAAACATTCACATTGGATTTTTGTGGTGACAATATCATAGATAATTTTTTTTTGTGATTTCCCACCACTGGTTAAGTTGGCAAGTGATGTGAAAGAGAGTTACCAGGCTGTGCTGTACTTCCTCCTGTACTCTAATGTCATTACTCCCACAGTGCTCATGATGGCCTGATAACTCTTCTTCATTGCTGCCATCTTGAGGATTCGCTCTATCCAAGGCCGCCTCAAAGCCTTCTCCACATGCTCCTCCCACCTGATCTCTGTCACCTTCTGCTATGGCTCCATTCTCTGTATCTACTCTAGCCCAAGTTCCAGTTATTCCCTTGAGAGGAACAAAATGGTTTCTACATTTTATACTGTGCTGTTTCCTGTGTTGAACCCCATGATCTATAGTCTGAGGAATAAAGATGTGAAAGAAGCTCTGAAAAAATTCCTCAGGTTAACAACAATCTGAACTCTTAAGTTGAAATAAATTTCTCTACAGAAATCAGTGAAAGCGAACTGTTTGAGGATGAGGTGGGAAATGAGATTATAAAAACCTTGCTATTCAAAGAAATGCAATGGAAAAAATCTATTCATTTTTCTTGCTTTAGTTATTAGACTATAATCTATACTATAAAATGTAGTTATTTTAAAGTAATCTCGTTTTTAAAGTAGTATCATGGTTCATGCAAATTATAAGTGTATATATTACATCTGGGGTGCCAAATGATTAAAATGTACTTTATCCGTGAAATTGACTAATTTTCCCTTTCATGATGGAATTTACGTGAATGTGAAGAAAACATATTGATTCAGTAATTTTGTGAAATATACCCCTAAATCATACTCTGTAATACTTCTAAAACTTCCATGCAATAAAAGAATAAGGAAAGTTAAGAATGTCGTGATAAAAAGAGAAAGCAGTGATATACTATTTGATGCATCCAAAAGTAAAGAAAGATCAGAAAAGTCACAAATGATGAAGTGACTACAAATATTTGTTCTAAAATTTTAATTTAAGTCATTTTATAATTGCATGCATTTCAACAATACCTGTAATTTTTCAATAACAAAGTCCTAACTTCTGAGGTACAAACTACTATTTAGCGCTACTAGTAAACTTCATTTACAGTGTTATTGTAGAGAGTATCAGAAAAGATACTAATTAAACCTATCATGTACTAAATATGAAGCTATACTTAAAATCTGTGAGCAAGAAAAGCATTGGGTTGAAAATAGAATGGAATTTTTCAGGGGTTGGTTTATTTGCATGTGTTCCACTTGGTTTTGCTGTTTTCCTTGATGGGGAATAGATGGTGGGATGAAATGTGGGAGAGTATAGAAGAGTACTCATTCTCCAGAAGAATATTAATCTTTCAGGGTTATACACAATCCAAGAGATACATTTCATTCTATGGATTTAAAAAATGTGCTTTGATTGCTTTTTTGTACTTTATTTTCGTAATTGAAAATAACTCTTAAAAATTTTGCAAAGTAGTGCTGAAGGACACTGGCATTTTGATGGAAGACGTAGTGTGAAATATAAATGGAGATACAATTTCAACATCCTAGAATGAAAAAAGCACTGTGAAGTAAAGAAATATTTTTTAATTATTTGACATATTATATTGAACTATAGAGCAATAATATTTCCCAATATTAACCTGATGTAGTATACAAGTTGATATATGTGCCCAAAAAGTATGAATTCCTGCTTTTTCTTCCCTAGACTTCCCAAAGATAATCATATGATTTATTTTATGAAAAATGTGTCTGACAAAGAAGTCAAATAACCATCATGAAACATTAACCTAATAAGACAGGTTTAAAATAGTTTAGTAACAACAAAATAATAATAAACAAAGAGTGGTTTCATCAATGTTTTATATGTTTTAATAAATTTACTTGAAATAGTATGATATTTAAAAACAAGTTGTTAAGCCAGTAATTTGGAAAATACAATGAGAACATTCTGCAAAAAGACCACTTTCATCTTCTCAGTCTTATGTTCTGTATTACTTTCCAGAAGGCCGCTTTGACATCTTTGTTTCTCAGGCTGTAAATGAGGGGATTGAGCAATGGATTGACCACAGTGTAGAACAGAGCAGCCATTTTGTCTTTCTCCAGAGAGTAAGTGGACCTTGGCCTTGAGTACATAAAGAGCAGGGACCCATAGAAAAGCATGACTGAGATTAGATGTGAAGCACATG
>RJWH01008452.1:0-30303 GCA_004363575.1 Solenodon paradoxus
TTCTCCTGCCTGTCTGCTTTCCCTTCCCCATGTTTGTTTTCAGAGCAGCAGAGAACAAAAACCACAATCTCGCCTTCCTCCCAGCCTTCCAATAAAGGAATATTAACCTTTCAGGCTAAACTTTACAACACGTCCAAGAATAACTTATTTAAGGGAAATGGGACTGTTGACATTTTACACGATTTTAAATGTTAAAGAGCTTTTCACGGGTGGAACTGAATGAAGAAACTCTGTAGGAGGAGGGGTGTGGGGAGGGGTGGGATTCAGTTCACTAAGTCCCTGGCATCCTCTGTCCCCAGCCAGGTGTACTAGTGGGACTGTCACTCCTTGCATCCTGGCCAGGAGTGTGTGGTCCTGTTGGCACATTGTGGGGGCATGAGCCACCTTCTCTTCTCCCCCAGGGCAACGTGGCCATCCTGGAGGTTCAGGGGCTCTAGGGCAGGTGAGGAGGGTCTGCCGTGGGCCGGGCGCAGACCTGGCTGTTGCAGCCCATTGGAGGGATGCAGGACACACCATTTCTGGTGGCAGCCCTTCCCGGCCCCGTGCTGGGGCGGTTCTGTGATGAGGCCATCCATTGGGACTGGGCATTAGCACACACTCCGTCATTGGGCACTGAAGTCTTTCTTCTTCCAGTGGCCATCTTTCAGGAGTGGAGTAGGGCTTTGTCTAGAGATGGGGACACCTGCGATGGCATGAGCTGCAGTGACCAAAAGCCAGAGGCAATTTCGGGAGCTGGGACGTGTTGCCCCTGCTTTGCGTTCACCTCTGAACTTCTGGCCCAGACCTGTGCACTCTGGAGCTCAGCCGCCTGTCTTTGCTTGTCTGTCAGTCCATGGAGGAAGCTTGTAGGGGCAGGAGCAGGCTTTCAGGCAGGGCTCTCCAGCCTGGAGGCTGCAGCCTGGCCCATGTTAGTCTCCTTCCCTCAGAACTTCTCCACAGGAGCAGCTGGGGGGTGGGGCGAAGAGAGTGTGGAAGAAACCTAATTATGCAAATTTTGATCTTAAAGCTTTATTCGTATGTTTCCTGGCAGGCTGTTCTTTAATCTCAAGAGCAAGATTGCTCAGAATTACCATCTATTCCAGTTAATTGCATTAAAATGATAGCAAAGGTTGTTTTTGCTATAATCAAGAGTGATTTTGATTAATACTTAGGAAATCAAATGCCTCCCCGGCCATGCGCAGGCGCACCTTCTCCGCCCCCTCCCCTGCTCCCAGAGGCAGAGGCATCAACATCCTGCACAGATCCTTGTGAAATCTGTTTGCTGATGTGCATAGTCAGTTTGTCAAAGACAGTGTCTCCACGAAGGAGTCTGATGTTTTCCTCTGCCTTTACATGAAGGTTGTAAAATAGCTCTGCATCAGGTCCAGCAGGCAAGAGCCCGAGCTGAGTGCTGCCCTGGCGACAATCAAAAGAGCACATGCCACCTCCTGGTTAACGTCAGGGAACTGGCAGCGATGTCAGAGGGTGTCTTCTGTTGGACCTGTAGAGCCCCTTGGGAAGACCCAGAGGAAAACTGCTGGAGACGACATGACAAAACAGAGGACGGATGCCTAAGTGACATATGGATAGGAGACAAAGCAGAATGTGGTGCATGAGGGAGCCAGGGAAGCGCAGTGGGCATGGGAGGCACAGCAGGGCTCGGGAGAGGTCCTTTACCAGCCTTGCTGTCTTGGATGTGAGGAGTGTGAAGGCTCATCACAGGTCACAATACCACGTTTGAACTTGAGCAGTAGGGGCTGCTGGTTGCTTATACTCAGGTGGTGATGGTTTGGGGAAGACTCATCTGAAGAAAGAAAGAAGTTTTACAAAATATTTATCGAGATAACTTTGATTTACAGAATAATATAGACCCATATGTGCAGGTTCCCCATTCCTCAAATGTATGCCAACATACACTGCCTGCCACCTCATCACCAACTGTCCTTCCCCGCTGTCCGCTGGACCCACCACCCCCTTCCCTACTGCGAAGCTCAGTTTTCCTGTCAATGTCCAAGGGTCGGTTTTTATCTTGTCTGTTCCTTTGCTTTGTTTTTCTAAAATCCATATGTGAGTGAGGTCATCCGGTGTGTCTTTCTCCTTCTGACTTTTCTCACTGAGCATCATCCCCTCTGGTTCCACCCATGTTGTCGCAAATGGCCAGATATCATTTTGTTTTGGGCTGTCGTGTTCCGCAGTGTGTGTAGACTATATCTTTAGTCATCTGTCATTGGGCACCTAAGTTGTTTCCATTTCTTGGCTATTGTAAATAATGCTGCAGTAAACATGGGGGTGCATAGATCTTTGCAAATTAGTGTCTTTCTGTCTTTTGGGGAAATAACCAGGAATGGGATGATGGGATAATGTGGGATTTCCATAGTCAACTTTTTGAGGAATACCCGTACAGAATTGAGTTCTTGAGAAAGATCCCCTTCTGGTAAGACCCTATCAGGCTGTAAAATCGGTTATGGATCCATTTCCAAACATATGCGCATGACGAATCTATTCCTATACCTCTCTTTTTTGGGTGGGGTAACAGGGTCTTGTGGGATTTCCAGTCTCAGTTTTTTGAGGAGTTGGGAAGCATTTTGTGGTTAACGCAGCACAGACACAGCCCAGTGAATCAGCGAGAATCTCTGGAGTTATTACAGGTTGTGGCCTTCCACTGGGGACTCTGCCTGTGGTGATGGAACCCTTGTAACCCTGTCACTCCCAGTAAGGACTAGGATGAGAACCCCTTGGCAGTGTTGGGAGCACTTTGGGACACGATAGATGATGTAGGACAATTAGCACAGGCCCCCTAGGAGGCACTCGATACATGCCAGAGGCCAGCCTCTTCTGGAGCCTTCTGGTTATGGTGCCGCACCATGAAGGCAGGGCTGCCTCATGTCTCCATAGCAGGGGCGTTGGGACTTGCCTGTGGCAAGAAGGCACAGCCTCAGCGCTAGACCAGCAGGACAGCCTGCTACCATTGAGGGAGAAGTAACATCGGAGGACTTCCTGTTCTAGGACCTTTCACTTGTCACATGCTCTCATTTTTATACCCAGATGTGTAGTCTGCATGCACAGCGGAGCAGGGCAACTGAGCTGACTGCAGAGATGGAGAAACTGAGGGGCTGCCAAGGGTGAACCAGCACATTAAGTATGAGCTGTGGAGCCAGAGAAACCAAGCAGCACTCAGCACCTACTGTGTGCCAGGCACGGGTGGCGACAGCAACTCAGGTGTGTGGGGATGGGCAGCCACTTGATGTCCGCCAGGAAGTGGAGTCCTGGGAGTGGCTGAGTTCACAGAAAAGGTGATGGGGACCTGGGCTACGCCTGGAGACAAGAGCTGGGAGGTCTCAGCAGGAAATGCACAAGGTCATGAGTCTGGACATTACCCAGGTCCTGGGTGGGGGGAAGGGAATAGGAGGAGGGATGTCCAGAGTGCTGCCAGGTCACTCAGCATTGGCTCGGCTCGTGTTGCTTGGAGCTGTCTCAACTTCAGCCCACTTCCTGAGAAGGGCTTGGGAGAAGTGGGCAGAGCCAAGCCTGCAGCAGGTGGAGGGGCGAGGCCAGCCTAGGGGAGAGGCCGGTGGACAGGGAGCTGACATTTCACGGGCTCGATTTCCCTGCACACAAGGCACGTTCATACCTGTATTAGGGCCTCATTTATGTCCTGGCGGTAACCCCCAGAACAGAGGGAACAGGGTCTGGAGACGTAGGAAAGCCATCCAAGGTCATGTGAATGACAGCTGCGTTCACATGGACTTGGCCTAGTAGTTTCATCTTTGGCCCAGTCTCATGTCTCACGTTCCTGCAGAGGGGATGTGCTCCCCACCCCTTGGGGGGGTGCTTTACCTCCCAGTCTTCTGGCATCGGTAGCCCCTTGGTGCTTTATGTAGGTCACAAAGATGAGAGAAGCCAAGGGTGGGCTCTGGGACAGGATGATCGCACTTGGAAGTGTGGGTTGGTGGCTCACTGGCATCTTCTGGGAACCAGGGACCTCAGTGTTGAAGACAGTTCAATTCCAAAGGTGTGTCCTCAGGTGAGCAGGTCACGCTGGCCCTTCTGAACACTGTGACCGGCTACCAGGCCTCGGTCAAGTTTGCCAGCAGGGACCTGCGGCCCGCAGAGACCTTGCAAACAGCTCTGCGGGGCTTTGGAGGTGAGCTGGAGACTCGCAGTCCTCTCAGACGCCTTGCCCCTTCATTGTCTCCTCCTTGTCCCCAGATCACCCCTGTTACTGCATCCTCTTGAGTGTACCTCAGGAAGATGCCATTGCCTCTGCATTCCCAGCTATTGCTCACACTTACCCATCAGATTTTCTTCTTTGAGGGATAACTCACCTGCCCTCCTTGAAAGCGTCCAGTTGGGTGTTTGTTTTCAGCACATCACCGTGCTGTGTAATGGTCACTACTGGCTCACACAGAACAATTTTATCACCCCAGACACTACCCACTAAGCAATTCACCCCCATCCTCCCCTTTCCCCCAGCTGGCAGCCTCTCAGCCTTCCGCCTGGAGGGACCGCCCTGTTCCGGACGCCTCATGGAAATGGGGCCCTAACTGCCGACTCTGGGCAGCTGCTCCTTTCGCTGAGCCTCCTGTTCCCCGGGTCCGGCACTTCACGTGGGCCGTCCCTCGGTGCAGCTGAGCGATAAATACGCCACCGCACGCTGCACGGATGGATGCAGCAGGGTTTGCTTCTCTGCTCACCCAGCGAGGGGCCCTGGACCACCTCCCGCCTTCTGAGCTTTTCCCCTGACTCTGTTCCAAGACCCTCCCCTCCCCGCCCTTGGTCTGAAGGCATCACTGGGGCGCAGGGCCCAGAACCCTGAGAGCAGTGCCCTGCGCTGTGGCCGCTTCTGTCATCCAAGGTGAAGGTGTGCGGGAGTGTTGGGACCTGCACTGACTGCGGCTTCCAGTTTCCCTGTAGCTACTGCATCTGTGGATTCCAGGAGGCTCAGTGACTCAGTCTCCAATCAGGTCCATGGCAAGTGTCCTACTGCTGGAGAGCGGACAGCTGCCTTTCCCGAGACCCCAGGTACACCAGCCCCGGTGACTGGCCATCTTCCCTGGTGGGCCTCCTCTCTCAGCCCTTGGCGGGGTCCTCCTCACCCCACAGGACCTGCCCTGCTGTCACCGTGGGGCCTGGCTCTTGTTCTGTTTGAGACTAGTTTCTATTCCTTGGTCCCATCCCCCTGTCTGTCCCTTACCTTCATTCAGTATTCTTCTCTGTCTGTGTCATTAACTAAGCACGGCCCTGAGGGACATGTGAGTGTGTGATTTGCATGAGTCACAGTGTGCTTCAGTGCCCTGTTTGCAGACCCTTCCCATGAGGTGACCATGGGCTTGTCACTTGCCCCTGTCTTAGGGGTGAGGGTTTCATGGTTGTCCCTCATACTCTGCCAGCCTCATCCACCCACACAGCCTCTCTGGGCTCTGTCCAGATGGGGGCTTGGGGCCCTGGGGTACACAGATGGGAATTTCACCCAAATGCTGGGCTGTTTCTGCAACGACCGGGCCGTTTGCACTCCCACCAGGAGGGCGCGTGTTGTCTGACCATGTTATTTCCAAATCTTGACTCTGTCTTTCCAGTTCTTGCCTTCCCTAGGCCGTAAGTTGACATTTTCTGCCCTGAGCAGCTGCAGTAAAGACTCTACTCTGGGGTGCTGCATGCTCACGCATCATGCTGTTCCCTCCTGGCCAGGAGGCATTCTGTATTTTGGGCAAATGGAGGTGTCATCTGTCCCCTGTTCTTCTTTTTCCCAAGCTGTGCCTTTGCACTTTTAGAATTTGCTCTTAAGCTCACTGCTTCCAAGAAGCCATACTGGACTAGTCCTACCTACCCCTTCCTTTGCTGATCTCAGAGTGCTAGGCAGTGGTTGCATTACCTTCCTAGGACTCCCGCAACGAAGTCCCACAGACTGGGCCACTTAGAACAGCAGCCATTTATTTTTGCAGAGTTCTGGAGGTCCGAAGTCAAGGCATCTGTGGGTAGGGCCATGTTCCCTTGCTCCCTCTGCCACTGGTGGGAACCATTGTGTCTCCTAGTTCTTGATGCTACTGTTCAGTCTGGGGGTCCTTGGTCTGCGGCTGCATCCCTCCAGTCTCTGCGTCCATTCTCATGTGAACTTCTCCCCAGGTCTGTGTCCACATTTCTCTCTCCTTTTTTAAAGGAAATTTGCAGGCAGGAATGAAGGTGAGCAGGCAAGCAGGAAGGCAGAGAGGGAAGAAGCAGCTTATTTATTGAGTTGCTCATCTTGGTTGTTCCTCCAGCCCCAGGTCATGAACCTAGGTCCTCAGGATGTGTCTGGACTGTGTCCTGTTACGTGCTAGGCCATTAGGGTGCAAGTAGTCAGGAAGCAAGAAAGAGAGGAGGAAGAAGCATCTTTTTATTTTTACTTAGTAATAAGAATAAGAAGCAGCTTATTTATTGAGTTGCTCATCTAGGTTGTCCCCCCACCCCAATCGCAGCCTGGGGATGCAAACCTGGGCCCTTGGGATATATGTGGATTGTGTCTGACCAGAGGCGGCAGATCAAACCACTACTCCTCCAAGGGAGACCCAAATTTCTCTCTTCAGAAAAATTCGTCATTGGACAAGGGTCCACTCTAGTCTAGCACAGCGTCATTTAAATATGGTCATGTCTGCAAAGACGTTCCTTCCAAGTAAGGCACACTGATAGGTGAGCATGAACTTGGAGGGGCACTGTGGGAACCAGTCACTGAAGTAGGCAGATTTGACTACAGCAGGTGGAAGTCTATGCAGAAGCCAGCCCCGGAGAGTGTCCATGTCCCGACGACGAGACGTGTGGCAGTCCCCGTGGCTGCTCCCATGAGCCCACACTGCAAGATCCTCAGGGAACCGGGCCTTCTCGACTGACTGTCATGGTCTGCTGTGCACTTTGGGCTTCTCTCCTGAAAATGGAGTGTGGCCCATGTGCCTTACCCGACAATTGGTGTGATTATATTGGGGCGGCCCCCGGAATTAGCTACTCAGGTGCCAGGTGAGCAGAGCCGAGCCCTGCTGGCGACCCCTCTATATTTGGAGTGAGAGTGACCGAAGGATTTCTTCTCGGGGGAATAAAAGGCTCTGGAGGTTGGACCACCATTGCCTGTCACCTCCCCTGGCACCAATGCTGCACGTACAATAACTGGAGAAAGCTGCGCAAATGACAGAACAATGGTGTCATGTTCATGGATGTCACCATGTAGTAAAGGTCTAATAATATGCTAGTGTGCATTATGGGCCATAATTACGGCCTTTGTCAGTCATTTTACCCAATTAGGACATACAGAAGTGTAAGTTGGACTCTCGGAAGAATAATTGCTGTGGAAAGCGGGACATCACAGGCGAGTAGAGAGGGTCTGGAAAGATTTCCAAATGAACACTGTGACTGCGTCTGCGACAAGAAGGTGGGGCGTGGCCTCTTGTGAACATGTGCGGCTGCTCTGTGGCCTGTCTGGGAGAGGGAGTGCCGGTGGGCAGAGCGCCACCCAGCAGGGGTCTGTAGGCAGATGCGCAGACTGTAAACAAAAGGCTGGGAGTCTTAGTCTCCTGGGCAGTGAACACAGCCACAAACTGAGAGGCCGAGAGCAGCAGAGAGCTGTCCTCTCACTTTGGAACTTGGAAGGCCAGTGGGCTGCAACCAGGGGCAACAGGCGGCCTTCTGGAGGCCATCGCCTTTTCCGGCACTGCCGGTTGCCTGCACTCCTTGCTCCATGGCCTCCTTCCTCCCATCACACTCTCTGACCCTTCCTGACCCTCTTAGTTGTCAGGACCCTCGGGACACCAAACACCTGTCCTTGCCCCTCAGCTTAGGCCCTTTCCTGGGTCCCCATCTGTTTCACAGATGACAGAGCCACCCACTTGGCCATCCAGGGCCGACATCTGGGCCACGTGTGGCATGTGCTATAGCCAGGTCGTCCCTCATCACAGTATCCTGCAGCACCCCTGCAGAGTCCCTTTTCCACATAACGTGACACATTCACAATTTCCTGGCTTAGGGTGTGAACAACCTTGAGGGATTCAGCCTCCTGCAGGATCTTCTAAAATTGTAGATTTAATGACACAGTTTTAAAGCATTTTATTGTTCTGCTCAGAAAGTAAAGAAGAAAATAGGCATCATCTGTGTGGAGCGCTAAGATTTGCATGTATTAGTCTAGACTTGATGAAAACCAATGAAAAACCCAGAGGAGGTCGGTCAGGAGGAGGCTGGTTCTCGTTGCCCATCAGGCTGTGAGTGTGGGTCTTGTCTGTGATCACTGTTTTAACAGCTGGATCGGACACAGTGAACCGCGCACATTTGAAGTGTGCAGCCTGATCCATTCCAGCAGCTATGCACCTGCGATGTCGGACTGCAGTAAATTAAGATGATCTCCATCAGCCCCCGAAATTTCCTCATGCCCCTGGTAGTCCTCCTCCCTACTCCTGGGCGACCACTGATCTGCTTTCTGTCACTGTGCTTAGTTTCCACTTTCTGGAGTTTGCTAGCAATGGGATCATCCAGCCTAAAGCCTTTCTGGTCTGACTTCTGTCACTCAGCATAGGCACCCTGCGATTTAGCCATGTGTGTGCCCTCAGTCACCCCTTCCCCCCTCAAATGACGAACACCTCCTTTTAGCAAGTTCAGTACTACCAAAACCTGGCAGATGGGGTGACTGCCACCGAGTGCTCAGCTTTGCTTCAGGCGCCACGAAAGAGGCCCCAGACCCTCCTCGGGCCTCCCGGCTTTGAATTTACCTATTGAACAAAGGTGCTAGGACAGTTCCACGGGCAGCTTGGTGCTAACATTTGCTGCCATGAGCGGGTCTGCGGGCTCCTTCAGGTGCTGAGGGTGTCTGGCCTTGGGGTCCATGTGTGGTGTAGAAACATGGTCTGCTGGTTTGCTGAAGCTCTTAGTGGAGAGTGTGCTGTGACACAAAGGACATTTTTCTTTCTAAGGCCCCCTCTTCGGAGTGTTTGCCTGTTTGCTCACTGGATGCTTGTCTTTTCTAGTGGACTTTTAACAGGTTGTCTGATATCTGCCAAACATCCACGTCTTTAGCATCCGCCCCCTCCCCCCCACTTATACACAGAGACACAGCACAGCCTGGTTAACAGGTGAAAGCGCAGCTGTGGAGATGTGGTTTTATTTTGCATCGTACTAAGTGGCTTATTTGATTTCTATTTTCCCATGGAACTTACTGATTTACGGGCTCGGTTGACCAGATCAGTGCAGACATAGGCCTGAATTTTGCCTTGAAATTGCTGTAGCACTCCCGACACGCTGTCTGCTTTCCCACTGGTACAGAGCCCAGGGGCTGCTCCTGGTCTTGAAGGTTTGTGCTGTAGGGTGCGCTAGACTGCTGGCCTGTTCAGTGATGTGCTCATTTCTCCTCACAATGCTCAACGTTTGCAGAGCGTCATGCACATGCCAAGGGCGCCCGACCTGTGCTCGGGTGTTGAATCGGAGTGTCAGCATTGATGGAAACAACATTCTACCGTCACCAAGGAGTATCGATTCCACAACACGCCTTGGGCCATCCAGGTATACCCACCCCACGCACAGAGATGACGGCCACCTGAGCTAAAGTGGTGGGTGGAGATGTGCACCAGCTCTGTCTGCAGCAGCACTCTCCAGTGGAGCCCTCTGCCATAATGGAAGTGCTGGTCAGGCTTCTCACTTGGGCAGTCAAGTGGGTAGCTCTGTCATCAGTGGGGCAGATGGGGAACCCAGGGAAGGGTCTAAGCAGGTATAGGCATTTGGTTTTGGACATGCTGGGTGTGAGGTGGCTATGCGACATTGAGGTGTGATTGGAAGGTGACAGTGGAGGTGGCAAGTATAGCCAGCTATTTTATGTTTGACTTTTGAGGAGGAGGAAAGAAAAAGAACATTTGGGTGGCTATGTGTAGTCAAACAGTATTTTTTAGTTTAGAACAGGAAAGATTTGAGCTTGTTTAGAAATAGATGGGGTGGCATGCCCTGGTGGAGTAATGGTTAAGTCTGCATTGGGTAAGTGCAGCCTCTGGCCAGCAAAATCCATATGCATCCAAAGGACCCGAGTTCGAATCCTAGGCCTGGGAGGAACAACCAAGATGAGTAACTAAAAAAAATTAAAGATGCATCTCCTCTTCTCTCTTCCCACATGCCTGCTCACCTTCTTTCCCTCTTGCACCTTTACCTTAAAAAAATAAGTAGATGGTATGGTCCTTTCAAAATTGATCTGCAGATTCAAGGAATTCCTCTTAAAATCTCAGCTATTTTTTGCAGGAACTGGCAAAGTTAATCCTAAAATTCATATGGGAATTTAGAATATTCATATGAGGCTCAGAATACCTCAGCATTTTTGAGAAACAAGAAAAAAGTTGGGGGTTTCATACTTTCTGATTTCAAAATGTAGCGAGAACATGGACGTTACCAAGACTGGGTGGTACCAACAAAGGATCCTCGCATGACTCAGTGGACTGGAAGGAGAATCTGGGAGATAACCCCTCAAATGTATGGTCAGTCAGAACTCAGCTGGGTCAAAGATAGTTCTTTCAACAGATGTTTTAGGAACAGCTGGATTTAGGCATGCAAAGAAGTTGGATCTCTCACTCACACCACACATAAAGTTAACTCAAAATGGACCATGTACTCGACTGTAAGAACTAAAACTGTAAAACTCTTAGAAGAAAACATGATATAAATCTTCATGTCCTTGCTTAAGCAAAACCTTTTTAGATAAGGCACCAGAAGCATAAGGGATAAAAGAAAAATAAATTAAATTTGATGTAATCAGCATGAAAAGCTTCAGCACTTCAACAGAAACCACTCCAAGTGAACAGACAAGCCACACAATGAAAAACAAATTGCAAATCACCTATTGAAAAAAGAGTCATAGCCATAGTCTATAAAGAACTCTTAAAACTAAAAAAAAAACCTCTTAAAATCAACAATAGAAATATGCAATTAACCCTTGAATAACTCAGGGATTAGGGGTGCTGATCTGGGTACAATAGAAAATCCGACTCCCCAAAAGTAATGGCAGCCATCCATTGGCATCCAGGAAGGTTGGTTTTAGGACCCCTTCTGGATACCAACCACCACAGGTGCTCTCATCCCTTCTAGTCAACCCTCCATCTACCCCTGTCCCTGAATTTTGAACCCAGTAGGCAGGGCGAACTGAATTTGTTGGATAAATCTGCATATAAATGGACCCACACTGTTCAAAACCTGTGTTGTTCAAGGTTCAACTGTAAGTCAATTTGAAAATGGGCAGAGGATTTGAACAGATTTTTTAAAGATGAAGACAGGCAGGCAGGGAGGAAGAGACGAGGAAGAAGCACCTTTATTTGCTCAGTTTTGGTCCCCATCTGCCCCACCCCGCCCCTCAGGCCTTGGGTTCTGAACCTGGGCCCCTGGGCTTTACATAGTCCACACCTGAGCCACCCACTCAGACCCCTGCGCCACCAGGGCGCTCCCAATAGATCTTCTGTTTTTCACTCCCTGCAATAGGAGGGCTTTTCCCTCCTTTTAGGCCACCGCGGGTGTAGTGGGGGAATCTTCCCTGAACTTCACTTCTGTGTTCTGTTTGAACCAAAATGTCAACATTTGAGTTTTCAGTTGGCTGAGAGGGGCACAGGCCCAGGTCTGTGTGAGACAGTTAGATGACGGTGAAGGATGGCCATATGGCTACCTGTCCGTGTTGAGGGGCACACCTCCCCTGGGCTCTGTGGAGGAAGTACCTGTGAGGCCACCTCTCCACCAAGAGAAGGGCCTTTGGTAAAGAGAGCAGTGGGCCTGGAGGTCGAACAGGGCAGAGTACTGGGGGTTTGAATGATAGGCAAGGAGCTTGGACTTGACTGTCTAGACAATGGGGAGAATTTGGTAGTTTTTGAGTATCAGGGGCCACCCCTCCAGGTCTTTCACACATCACACTTTACTGGCAGCAAAATGGAGGCGCATGGTAGAGGGCTGCTGTGCTCATCAGCAGGAGGAGCTCTGCGAGTGGCCACAGAAATACAGGTGGTAGGATGGGTGTGAGGCGTGTTTGCGTGGTAAAATGGCTAAAGCTCGTCATGGATGCAGGAGAGGAAGCAAGACTGGTGCCCAGGGAGGTGGGCAGACCACTACATGAGCTCTGCTGTGCCAGAGGACACAGCCGGCCTGGGAAGACCAGCAGGAAGGCCAGTGAGGGCACATCGCTCTGGAGACGTTGTGGAAATCTCCCCTGAGTAGCAGGACCCACAGGGTTGGATTTGGGAGCAAGATCTGGATTGGGGACTACAGGTGCCCCCTTGGGCTGGTGGTACTTTCCATTGGCCTGGTCACGTGGTGAGGCTGAAATCCTGTTGCGTATGGACTCGGACTCTGTTTTTAACCTGCTGGTGCATGTGGGCAGCGGCGCCCTTCGCTGATGCTGGTCTGGGTACGTGCTTGCCTTGCTTCGCCTGCGTTGCTGACTGGGCTGGATCAGGCTCTGTCCAGCCGGTTCTCTGAGGACCCAGGGTGCTGCCCAGGCATCATCCACACGTGTCTATACCGCCGAGTAGCGATCATCTCCTGTTTGGTTTCTCCCCTCTCTCAAAGTTAGCCTCTAATGCTTCTCCCGGTCTCCGGCGAGAGGCTTGGCCTAGATGGTCTCTGCTCCGGTCTGCCTGGCTCTGGCCTGGAAACGTCCTTGTAGGCACCATTAAGCAGATGTCAGTACCAGGGCACTTAAGAAAATACACAGGCATCCCCTTGTGGTTGATGTTTGCTGCGGCAGCTGCAGGGAAAAGAATGCCACGGTCCCCATTGTTCCTCAGTATCCTGTGACTTAGAAGGCTTTGGGGAGGGCCTGTGACACGCCTGTGCCTTGCTTTCCAGGCTTATGTCACATCAGTGGGATATAAAGGTCCATCAGACAGCGGGTGACTTCAAACTGGAAGATCACTTTCTTCTGTCTGCATTTATCACGCTTTTGCACATTTTAGTAAGACTGCTATGCTGTTTACTCATACGTATTGACGGAGGGCCTTCTACTCAATTAGTGATCGACTAATACACTCTGCTCTACCTAGTAGCGAATATGCTAATCGAAATAAGATTGGGCAGATTGCAGCGTGTCCGCTACTATGGGAAGCTCTTCATATAAAACAACCAAGTTAGTCCTCACATCAGCCACCTCATTTTTACCATTTTTAGTCGACAGCTCAGGGGTTCTCATCTTCTCATCAGGCTGTGCCAGCGCTCCTATTAGCTAATTCTAGAACCTTTCCATCATCCCCAGCACAAACACCTCCACACCCGTTAGCAGTCCCCCGCACCCCTGTCCCGACTCTGTTGTTTTCAGCTAAGGAGGCTCCTGGCTCCCAGCCCTGACCTCAGTGGAGAAGGTGATCCTTGCAGGTGCCCCAGCATCTTTGGGACATCCTCTGAATGGCCAACGGAGACACTTAACCTTTCCGTGTGGAAAGGCAGCTGGGGACTGGCATTTCAGTCAACCAAGGGAGTCAGGCCACGCGGACACCACCTGACCAGCAGGCTCCTTGCGCTGCGCAGTGAAAAGACTCCTGGGAAGAAGTCGAAGGGCTTTAGCCCTGGCTTCCGTGCCTCCATCCTTCCCTTGTGCTTACGTTGCCCCGTGAAGGTCTGGACTTCTCCGCGGCCACTACAGGTGTCTTGCTGGTACTGGTGGTGGCATTTGGGGACTGTAATGCAATCCCTGCCTTGGCTAAACTGCTACTCTGACATCATGATTGTCATTATTGTCCTCCTCAGGAGTGGAGAGAGACTCATGAGATGTGGAGCTCGGGTGGCCATGGCACAGTCCACTTGTCATCAGAATAAGATGACAGCCCTTTCCCGGGACCCTTGCAATGCGACGCTCAGCTCACTCAGCATGCTAAGCACTCCGGCATATTGGAGCTGGAAAGGCAGTCATTGATCGGACAGACGTGCTCCGATCTAGACAAGGTGACTCGCTGCCATCCTCGAATGGAAGCTGGCAGACCAGCATGTGGGGTGTGCCCCTGCGCGCAAGCACAAGGAAGATGCCTCAGGGCTGAGTGTGATTCGGGCAAACTACACTGGGGTTCCCTACATTTGTTAATGGTCTCACCAGTAACCGACCTGGTTTCCTCTTTGAGGGGTGCCTCTGTTCTTTGGAATTGCGTTGACATGGATATGAGTCACAGGCCAGGCAGGCAGGTGGCCCTGGCCTTTGGGGACAGACTTCAGTGCATTGCCCCTTGAGTAATACCGGTTTGACCTGTGCCTCTCCACTTCCACGAGAATTATTTTAATCAAATTAGAGTTTGTCCGTTATATCCACGGATGTGGGGTTCGACTGTAAGGCACGTGAGCATATGAGGATGTTGGGGTGGGAGGCACCCTGAAACCAATTCCCTGAGGGTACTCAGGGACAACTGTAAGATGTGGGGGTTTGACAGTTATATGTGGGTCTTTAAGGGACCTCCATCAAGACCTGGAAAATGCTGAGGCAGTGCATCTATGATTTCTCAATCTCAGTGGGCCCTGATGTTCTGACTCATCCACAGGACAGGATCAAGATTCCAAACACTGAAAACCACAGCAGTTTAGGTGAATTTTCATTTAGGATTTATACTGGAGCCTTTTCCCAAACAAAACTGAAAGCTGTTATATGGACAAAGGAAAAAGGTCAAGAGAAACCACCTCAGAAGGAGTTGGGGTGCGGTGGGTGCAGCTGGGCACCTGTCAGGCACTCATCTCCCTGTCGGGCCATGGCTTGACCTCTGAAGCCTTCCGCAGCCAGGGCTGTGGGCTGCATACACATTGCTCTGCACAGAGGAGTTACTCTGGGTGTGAAACCAAATGGGTTTATCAAAATCTTACTGGGTACTCTTCTAGTGGTAATTCTGTGGGAACGCACTGGAGGGACTCGTGTGGAAACAGAGTGTGGATCATCTTTGAATCTGTGAATACACGTGTAGGGAGTGTGTCCTTCTGCCAGCCTGTGTTGGCAATCGACATGGAGTGTTCAAGTGCGAGTCCCTGCTTGAAGCAGCTCTGTCTGCAGCAGCACTCTCCAGTGGAGCCCTCTGCCATAATGGAAGTGTTCCCAGTCAGTGCCATCAAGTCCAGTTGCCATCAACTGGTGTTAGTGACTACTTAGAATGTGACTGGCATGATGTGACTGGCATGACTAAGGAACAGCATTTTCCATTTCATTGAGTTTTCATGGAAGCGGCCATAAATGGCTAGTGGCTACTATGTTGGAAGGGCGGGTGTAGGGGGAGGATGAACATAAGCATCTGACTGGGTCGGGTGTCCTCTCAGGATACACAGGATGCAGTATGTGCAGTGGGTGGCAGAACAACAGAAGAGGGAGTGGTGGATCCCTCAATCAAGTCCAAATGCAAGTCTGCTGAAGGGGCACATCCGATGGTCTGCGCCAGGGAGCAGACAGTTCAGTCGAGGCTGTGGCAGGTGCTGGAGGCCAACTCACTGGTGATAGAGCCTTCTAACTCTGCCTTATTTTACAGCCTTCCTTAAAATGGGCCCTTAGCTTTAGGCATCAGGCTCCAGGTCACAGTGGGTCAGCTTGCAACGTGAAGTTAAACTTGTGTTCCCTTCCAAAGGGATATAATCCTCTTCAGGACAGATGCTGATCACTAGCATTTTCCTTATTAAATGAACCTTCTCAAGGATACACACAAGTCCATGGATAACATTTCCAAAGTTCTGCTCCAAAGGACATCTTCAGACAGGCATTAGCAGCTCACCGCATGCTTTTTCCATCAAGAGAAATTCCTCATGATCCTCTGCACTAGAATGAGGAGACTGCTGACACAGTGATTTGGGGGTTATAGATTGAGTCTGTGTGTAATCAGTCAGCTGCTTTCTAATTTGCCCATGCCAGAGGGTGAGTCAGCGCCATTCATGGAGGGGATTCCTGTCTGCCTATACTCAGAGGGAATCGCTCAGTCACACGCTGCGGAGAAGTATCGAGTGTGACCTTATTTCAGACCCTTTCAGGCCTGGAACTGGAAAAGGTGATCCTTGCAGATGTTCCAGCACCTCTGGGCCATTCAGAAGTTCCCATGTTCATTTCAGCAGCTATGCTGGTCGTAGGCTCAGAGGCAAATAGGTCAGGATGTAGGTTGAGATTGAATGATTTTGTCCACAGATGGTTTGGGTCTATTGACTGAATGCAAGGTTGAGAAGAGATTAGTAAAAGCGGCAACATTTCTGACCTCTTGATTCTGTTTTGTTGATCTGTGTGTGTGTGTTTTTTTTTTGTTTGTTTGAAGTGAGGAAGTGTGACAACCTCCACTTTCCCCGCCTCAGGGTGACCTTAGCTATTCAGGATCTTTTGTGGTTCCACATACATTTTTAGGAATTTTTTTAGGTGAAGAGTGCCATTGAATGTCGATAGGTAGTGCATGGAATCTGTGTTTTGCTTTAGGTAAAATAGTCATTTATTTTTTTTCAAAATTATTTACTTATATGCTTTCTTAAAATTTGCATACATTTCACAATGGGTAAAATTGAACAATGTGGTGTATATATGGATATTCATTATATACTTATATTTTATATACTTGTTTTTATTATTTCACACAGCTATATGTTTTTTTAGGATTTTGGTTTCAGACCTCAGTCTGTCTGCATTTCACACCAGACCCACCAAAAGAGTTCTAGTTTCCTTTACCACGCCTTTTCATTTTTTCTTTTTTTTTTCATTTTTTAATAGTGTTGACAAAATAGTATGCAGGAGGCTGGAAGCCTCAGATGCAAATGTTTCCCCAAAAGCATTTATCTATCAATTTTGGGCCTTGTAGTCACAGAAGATGTTTGGTATGACTTCCATCTTTGTAAATTTGTTGAGAGATGTTTTGTGTCCCAGCATATGATCTATGCTTGAGAATGTTGCATGAGTGCTTGAGAGGAAAGTGAAATCTGTAGTTGTTGGGTGAAGTGATTGGTATATGTCTATTAGATCTATCTGTTCCAGATGGTCATTTAAAGTGGCTGTTTCCCTGTGAATTTTCTGCCTGGTTGATCGTCCATTGTTGTAAGTGAGGTATTGAAGTCTCCACTGTTATCGTGTTGCTGTCGATGTCTCTCATCAGGTCTAACAATACTTGCTTCATATGTTTTGATGTTCCTTCATTTGGTGCATATGTTAATGAGTGTTATGTCTTCCTGCTGGATTGATCCTTTAATCATTATGTAGTGCCCATCTCTGTCTTTTGTTATGCTTTTTAGATGGAAGTGTGTTTCATCTGATATGAGTATAGCTGTTCCTGCTCTTTTGTGGTTGCCATTTGACTGTAGGATTGTCTTCTAACCATTGACTTTGAGCCTTTGTTTATCTTCTGGAAGAAGGTGGGTGTCCTGAATGCAGCAGAAAGTTGGATTATGCTTTTTAATCCATCCAGCTACTCTGTGTCGCTTGACTGTTGAGTTCAGTCCATTAACGTTTAGGGTGATTATTGACATATAGCTGCTTAGTGCCATTTGATAATTTGTCTTTTGTATGTTGTTCCAGATGATGACTTTGTTCTCTTTCTCTTCTTAGGTCGGATGGTGCAGTTATGTCTTGATTGATCTCGCCTTTTGTTTTCTTCTTCACTTTCTCCCTGGGGAGATTATTTTGAGGTTCCCCTGAAGTTAGCATTCATAGTTCTATGTTTACTACCTAATTTTATTTGAAAGCATATTAGTCTTCCACTCATACTAACCACATTTTTGTTGTCTTTCTCCCCACTTTTAATATTTACTGTCTTACTATTTTTCTGTGTGGTTTCTTTATGCTTCATAGAGCATCCTTTAATTCTTTTTGCAAAGCTGGTTTTGTGGTGATGAACTCCTTTAATTTTTGCTTGTCAGAAGAGGTTTTTATCTTTCCTTCAATTCAGAATGATAATCTTGTAGGATATAGTATCCTAGGTTAAAAATACTTTTCTTTCAGCACCTTGAATATATGATGCCATTCCCTTCAAAATGACGATTTTAACAATGTTAGTTCTTCCTATCTATAAGCACAGACTATCATTTTTTTGTATCTTCAATTTTTAAAATAGTGCCTTAGAGCCACACATGAAAAGATGTTCATCGATCCTTATTAGGGAGGTGCAAATGAAAACTACAAGTGTTGGCAAGGATGTGGAGGAAAGGGAACTCTTATGTTCTGTTGGTGGGAATGTTGCATGGTGCAGCCTGTGTGGAAAACGGTATGAAGGTTACTCAAAAAAATAAGAATAAAAATACTATATGATTCAGCTGTTTTACTTCTGGGTATTTGTCTGAAGAATATGAAAATCTATATTCAAAAAGATTTAAGTACCCCTGTATTCATTGCAGCACTATTTATAGGAGCCAAGAAATGGAAACAACTTAAGTATTCAGGGCTTTGGGCTCCTCAGCTATAAAACAGTGAAATCTTGTCATTCGTGACAACATGGATGAATACTGAAGATACGCTAAGTGAAATAAGTCAGAAAAAGACAAATACTTATGATTTCAGTCAGGTGCCATGTTAGACAAAGCAAATGAGCAGAGAAAAGAAAAAGAAAAGTGAGCTTGAGGTACAGAGAGCACATTGGTGGTTACCAGAAGGTGGGTGAGACACATAATGGGGTCAGCAGTGTGGCAGTGGATAGAAACTAGACTAGAGGTGGCGATCCTGACGGGACAGGTCCAGATGTCAAGTCAGAAAGTTGCACACCTGAAACTTATATGATATTGGAAACCAGTGTGACCTCATTAAGAATGCATTGTAAAAGATAGTGGTAGCTACCAATTTTTGAGTGTCAGGCAAAAAAATAAGTGCTGCAAATTTGCGTCACGTTGCTCGTAACTCTTGACATACAGCAGGATGTATCTGCGAGCAGCAGAGGGACGGCTGAGGCTGGAAACACATGATTGTGCGAGACATTATTTTGAAGAAGCTACTCTTGCAATTGTTGGCTAAGAAAGTAGAGTTTTGAAGTTAGTTTCAGTAGTCTCATTGGCTTATGATTTCAAAAGTGTTGATGCAGAAATTTAAAATGATTAGTATCATAAGAGAAATACATGTACATGAATCCAAACAAAAAGTGGCAGAAAAGAGTTTTAATTAATAGTAACATTTCCCCAAATCCTGTTCTCATTCCCTAAACATTACTCACCACTAAAATATTTCTGTGTGTAAGTTTCCAGAAAATTGTTAGGTGTATAGACACACACACACAGAAAAAGTAATTCTCTGCCCTTTGCTTTAATTAATACACTGTCTTGGAGATCTCGCCCATGTAAACATATATATTTATGTCATTCTATTTTTAAAAACTTAGTGAAGTAACATTAGTTCATAAAATTACATGGGCTTCAGGTATAGAGCATTATAGATCAATATCTGCATATATTATGTTCACCCACAGAAAACACTTTTTATCCTTTTTTTAAAGCAGGCTTTATTTTGATAGCAGTTTAGGTTCACAGCAATATGGAGCAGAAAGTACAGACAGTTTTTGTATCCCTTCTGCCCGCACATAGGCACAGCCTCCTGCATTGTCCATGCCCCACCACCATGGGATTTGTTGCTGGATCCACTTTAGCATCATTATCACTCAGAATCCCTGCTTTACATTAGGGCTCATCCTTGCTGCTCTTTATTCTGTAGGTTTTCACAAAATCATTATGGCATGTCTGCACCACTATTATACCAGACAGAGTTGTTTCACTGCCCTACACCTCCCCTGTGCTCCACCTGCCATCCCTCACCCCCAGCCCATGGCAGCCCCTGGTCTTTTTACTGTCTCCGTAGCTTTTGCCTTTCCCAGACGATGATAGAGTTGGATTGATACAGTCTATAGCCTTTTCAGATTGCCTTCTTTCACTTAACATGCATGCAAGTTTTCTCCACCTCATTTCATGGTTTGATAGCTTGTTTACTTTGAGTGTTGAAGAATATTCCATTGTCTGCTTACATCACAGTTTACTCACCCATTTACCTACTGGGGAGTACCATGGTCACTTCCAAGTTTCAGAAATTATGAATAAGCTGCTATAAACCTCCATGTGCAGGTTTGTGTGTAAACAGATGTTTTTAACTCCTTTGGGTAAATACCAAGGAGACCGATTGCTGCATCATATGGTAAAAGTAGACTTACTGTTATCAGAAGCCACTTAACTGTCTTCCAGAGTTGCTGTACCCTTCGGTTTTCCTACCAGGAATGGTTGAGTTCCTGCTGCTCCAGACCCTCGCCAGCCTGGTGGTGACAGTGATCTAGTGTGGGGCTCTTCGAACTGGTGGGCCTGGTGTCTCCTTTCATATTGACTCGCATTTCCCTGGTTACATATTATGAGGAGCATGTTTCCATTGCTTACTTGCCATCTATATATCTTTTTGGGTGAGCTAAGTATTTGGTCCATTTTTCCCTTGGTCAGCTGTCGTTTATGTGTATAGCTTTAGAAACATTCTGACAAATCATAAGGCACACACCGAAGCTGGCTCACTCTCTGATGCTTTTCACGTCGGGGCTATTGTGTCGTGTGCTGTAATGAACATGTAAGTGCAGATATTGACTCAAGGTGGTGATTTTATTTCCTTCAGACATACACCCGAAAGTGGGATTTCTGCATCATATTTTACTTGTTTTTATTTTTTGAGGAAAGTAGATGCATGTTTTTCACACTGGCTGCATCAGTTTACATGTTCACCAGCAGTGTGCAAGGGTTCCCTTTTCTCCACATCCTCACCAACACTTGTTATTTCTTGTCTTTTTTTATAATACCCATTCTCACAAATGTGAGGTGAAATCTCATTTGTGATTTTGACTTGCATTTGCCTGATAACTAGAGATGTTGAGCATTTTTTTCATGTACCTGGTGACCATCTGTATGTCTTCTTTATTCAAGTTTTCTGTTTATTTTTCATCTGTGTTTTGGCTGTTAAATTTTAGGAGTTCCTTTATGTTCTTTGGATATTAATCCCTTATATAATACATGGTTTATAAATAGTATCTCCAATTCTGTAGATTTGCTTCTTCATTTTGTTGATATTTTCTTTTACTGTTAAAAAGCTTTTTAGTTTAATGTAGTCCCACTTGTTTATTTTTTTGTTTGCTGTTTGTACTTTCGGTGTCATCTAAAAAATTGCCAACATCAGTATCCAGGAGCTTTTCCTGTCTGTTCTTTTAAGAGTTTCACAGTTTCACATAATACATTTAGGTTTTCAGTCCATTTTTGAATTGATTTTATGAGTACTATAATATAGAGGCCCAACTTCGTTCTTTTGCTTGTGACTATCCAGTTTTTCCAGCACCGTTTATTAGCAATACTATCTTCTCCTCATTGAGATTCTCTGTCATTAAGTACCAGCTGACCATATATGCAAAGACTTCTTTCTGAACCCTCAATTCTTTCCTTGGGTCTTTGTGTCTGCTTTTATGCCAGAACCATGCTGTTTTGACTATTGGAGATTTATAATAGAGTTTGAAATCAGGGAGTGTGATATCTCCACCTTTATTCTTTCTCAGGATTGTTTTCGCTGTTTGGAATCTTTTGTGGTTCCAAGTGAATTTTTGAATTGTTTTTTCTCTTTCTGTGAAAAATGCCATTAACTTTTTGACACAGAGCATTGAATATATAGATGACTCTGGGTAATATGGGCATTTTAACAATATTAATTTTCTATCCATGAAAATGGGGTATTTTCCATTTATTTATGCCTCCATTTCATCAGTGTCTTAGACTTTTCAGTGCATAGTTCTTTGACATCTTACCTTAAATGTATTACTAAGTAGTTGTTTTTGATGGTCTGCTAAATGGCTTTTTTTTTTTTTCTTTTCAGATAGTTTGTTTTTAGTATATGAAAATACAACTGATTTTTGCCTTTGTATCTTGCAACTTAGGTCTTTCTGGACGAGGTCTTTAGGATTTTCTCTAATATTATATAATATATAAAAACAGTTTACTTCTTTCCAATTTGGATTTCTTTTTCTTGCTTAAGTGTTGTAGCTGATACTTAGGGTTTTTTTTTTGTGAATAGGGGTGATGAGATTCAGTACCTTTTTATTGATCCTAATCATAGAGTAAAACTTTTGACCTTTCACTGTGATGTTAGCTGTAGACTGGTCATATATGACCTTTATTATCTTAAGGCACATTCCTTCTGTAACTAATTTGTTGTCAGTTTTTGTAATGAAAGGTTGATGAGATCTGTCAAATGATTTTTCTGCATCTATTGAGATAGTATTTTCTGACTCTCATTGTATTAATGTGGCAAATCACATTAATTTGCATATGTTGAACCATCCTTACATCCTGCTTGATCTTGTATCTTTAATGTACTGCTGGATTAGATTTGCTAGTATTATGTTGAGGTTTTTTATATCCATATTCATCAGGAATCTTGGCCTGTGATTTTATTTTCTTGTCGTGTCCTTATCTGGTATCAAGGCAAGGCTGGCCTCAGGAAATGAGTGTTCCTTCCTCTTCATATTTTGGACATTTTTTGGAATTTTTGAATTTTTTTTTTGATAATATCACACTTTCTTGATTATTGAAACTTCATAGTAAGTCTTGAAATTGGGTAGTGTGAGGCTTCCAGCTTTGTTATTGTCTTTCGACATTGTATTGACCATACTGGGTTTTTGCCTTGCCTTTAGAATCAGTTTGTCAGCATCCACAATATAACTTGCTGGGATTGCATTGGATCTATAGAACACCCTTCCCTATGATTACATCATCATGATCTTGAAACTGATAGTGATTTCAGTATTCCCATCCAGTACACGGACCCCATTTAAATTTCACTGATTTTTCCAATAATGATATTTATAGGTTCAGGTTCCAACTCATGATCACCTGTTGGATTTACTGTCACAGTTTCCCTGATCTCAGGGACTACAGCTTGTCACTGCTGCTGGTTCAATGCTGAAAGCAATGCCTCATTAGTTTTGTCTATTTCATTGATTATGACAGGAATGCTAGTTGAATGCCAGTTAGTCTATAATCATATGAAGCAAAAGTATACTTTACAACTCTAGAAGCTAGGTTATATTATGTGCTGTGACTTTTATTTTCTTGGTGGATTATATGTTTTATTCCCTCCAAATATTGCTGTTTTCTTATTCAGGCCTTTGGGTCTTAAATGCTGTCTTATATTAATACAGATCCACATCTGTTTCCTTCCTGTTAACATTTGCTGGTATATATTTCTCTGTTCTCTTCAACATATATATATATATATATATATATATATATATATATATTTACCATTTTGTTTTAGGTGTATGTTTTGTCAGCATAACTTTGTATCCTTTAATCTTTTAATGGATGATTTAGTCTATTCATACTCATTTTTAACTGATATGTTAAAGTTTGTGTTTTTCTATTTAGCATGTCTGGTATCTTTTTTCTACTTGGTGACTTTTGTTCAATTGAATTCTGATTGTTGATGTTGTCCTTTCATTTTTTTCTTGAATGATTTAGAGGTTATATATCCTCTACCTTAATTTATTTTTACTATTGGAAATGGCGTCTTAAAAAGCAACTTTATTTTGAGTTTTAGATTTATAATGGAAAGCTAATAGAGAGAGTTCCCATATGCTCCACACCCAATTGCTCGTATTATTAAGATTTTATGTTAGCCTGGTATAGTCACAATTGCTGGAATAATATTGATACACTGTTACTGAGTAAAGTCCATACTGCACTTGGATTTCTTCATAAATGTTCTAAAGTCAATTTTCTGTTTCAGGATCCAGCCCAAGGTAATAAATGACTTTTTTCTATTGTATTTCCTTCAGTTCCTCTGGGCTATGCCAGTTTCTCAGACTTTCTTTTTGAAGGCCTGGACAGCTTTTATTTTATAGTGTGTCTTTAAATTGAGGGAGCGTGTTTTACAGCACTGTGTCAGTTTCAGGCATGCATCTGTGATCTTCCTCAAGTACATAATATCACCTCGCGCCCTCCGCCACATTTCCTTCACTGCTGGACCTTGACAGTTTTGAGGAGTACAGGTCAGGTATTTGATAGGATGTCCTTCAGTTGGAATTTGTCTGATGTTTTTCTCATTATTATACTGGGACCCTGGGTTTTTCAGAGGAAGATCACAGAGGTGCAAAGTACCTTTCTCAGTACATCCGAGGGGTATGATTGCATTTTATCAGTGGGTAAATGCTGTCTGCTGACTTGTCACCATTGATGTTAATCTTGATCACCTGGCCGGTGTAGAATTTGTCAGGTGTGTCTGCTGCACAGTTATTCCTCTTCTCCCCTTCTCATACTGTTAGCTTTGCAAGGAATTTAATATGTATCACCAACATCGATGGCATGGGGAGTTACGCTTCGCCTCCTTGAGGAAGAATCCCTATGGAAATTAACCTGAATATTTTGTACAAGAGATTTGTCTTCTCTATACTTTTAATGTAATGAATTATTTACTTACATTATTATATCATAGACATTTATTTTATACTTTGGGTTATAATACAATGCTATTTTATTGTTGAAATTGTTCTAGCCCTTATATTTTACCATTGCTACCTCTTTCATTTGGTCCTATGACTCGTTGACATATTCCCATCAATGTTTGTTTTTTCTTAATGAACTTTCTGGCACTAAAAGACCCTCCAAAGTCATCTCATATATTTTCTGCCCCAGTTATAGACTGAGCCATTTATCCAAGGAGCTCTGGTTCCCTTTATTGGAAAACGGTATTTAGAAACCAAGATGTGGGTGCCGTGTGTGTTCATTGCTATTATTGCTCCTGGTATGTTGCTTCAAGGTCCTCTCAGCTACCAGAGCAAGGAGATAACAGATGTGCACACAACTCCATGTATATACACATGTACATAAATTTATATGTAGCCATCTGTATACATATTAAGCTAAACATGATTCATTCTGAGGTCTCCAACTTTAATCCATTATCATTTGGCTCATTCTAGCTGTCCGCTCTTGTCTGTAACCTCTCTAACAGTGAGAAACCTGGCTTCTACAGTCTACCTTCCGTTATTCGTTCAATTCCAGTATGCATTCATAGTGATTTGAGCATTGATAATGTGTACACTCCCTTGGGAAACCACATGTCCATCTGAAGGGACTGATAGCTGTCAAGTTCAATAGCAAGCAGGGTTGGGCACATGGATGCACTCCTGAGAACAGATTGTCTTGTGAAAGTCTTTTCCCCATAGTCTTTTCAAGTATGTGTGATTAGTCAGAAATACTAGTCTAGGTTGGAGCTGCTGGGGTCAGGGGTCCCTGGGTGGACAAAATGCGGGGCAGCCTCTGTGAGACCTGGGGTAGGGTGAGAGAATCTGTCTCAGAATCTGTGGAATTTTTCATTCTAATACTTGGAAAAGCCATGCTATGAAACAGGTTTTTTGTAAGTTTGTACTCTGTGTTTTATATGATTGCTCCTTCAATCCACCAGTGGCTAAAGGCTTGTTTTTGCTTTTTGTTGCTGTTGGGAAAAAGTTGTTTATGGAAGGATATCAACTCAATATTTCTTTGGGTGTCTTCATTGATTTCCCTTTTTCCTCACTGTTACTTTCATGGCAATGTCTAAGGGGAAATGACCATTACAAGAGAGTATTTCAGTATTATTATGTTTCATGTAAAGACAGCAACATTTTTTATTTTGTTTTTTAATTTTTAGCATCTGGGGCCTTCGGTGATGATTTCAGTCTGCAAGATGCGTTGAAAGAAACTTCCTCAGTAAAACGTGAGTAGTAAATCAACTTAAACTATTGAAGACAAGCAATAAGGTGAACAGGCACCAGTCAATGAGAATACACACTCAAGGAAAATGATAAATGATTCATATTTCACTTGATCAGATAAAATATGGTTATTATAAATTATATTTAAAAGAAAATCTGAATGTTGAAAATCATTTGTTTCCTCTGGGGAAAATACCAGACAACACATAATAACCAATATAATGTTTTCTCTGGCTCAATTCGTAACCCTTACTGGTGTGCTGTGTGCAGTGGCTTCTGAAGACCATCTTTCCCTAGCTCAGAGACGGGCACTTTGAAATGAATGATTTGTTTCTCCTTCTAGATTTTTCTCTATAATAGGTTTTTTTAAAATGGTGTCTGCATGTGATCTCGCAAATGCTAAGCTTTAGCATCAGTTTCTCTTTTATTTTTAAATTAAACCATTCTTTTTTAAACGCACAGATGCTTACAAATCTGATACTGCCCTTGACCCCGCCCCAGCCTCCTTACACCCCCTCCCACCACCAGAGGGAGCTGCTGGGTCACTAAGGGATGGGCTGGTCCTGATTCCTTTTTCTACGCTGTTATGTACATCTGCACGCATGGATGTTTTGTTTTATATGTATAGGGATTTTAATTTAATTATCTATGTGTATTTCACAGCATTGATTTTTTTCATGTAATACATCTTGAAGACCTGACTGATTTGTGTTCTGGGGTGGCAGTAACCAAGTACCACAAACTGAGTGGTTTAAGATCACAGAACTTATTTTCTCATGTTTCTAGAGGCCCAGAAGTCCAAGATCAAGGTGTCAGCAGACCCACGCTCTCTGAAGGCTCTCGGGAAAATGCTTCCTTACCTAGCCTAACTTCTGGGGCTCCAGGGCCGGTCTCCATCAAGTTCCTTGGCTACCGTCTGCTTCACTCTGATTTCTGCCCCATCTCCATGTGTTTTATATGATTGCTCCTTCAATCCACATGTGTCTTTTATGTGTCTTCTCTTCTGTCTCTTACAAGGAGACTTTGTGTTCGATTTAGGACCCACCTGGATGATAATTAAAATGATCTCATCTCAGCACCCTTAGTTATATCTGCAAAGATCCCTTTTCCAAATGAGGTCACGTTCATGAATTCTAGGGATGAGGACTTGGCTTTATATTTGGGAGACATCACCATTCAACTTCTACTACATTTTCTATCTGTCCATCTAACGATGTCTTTATACCTGTATCTCTCATGGAGCTGGCATTCCATCAGCATGATATAACCATGTCCAGTGATGCCATTTTCTCTCTGTTAGACATTTGCTTTGTTTCTATTCTGAACAATTATAAAAAGGGCTTCAAGTGGACATTCTAGTCCATGTCTTTTGTGCTCAAGTACAATAGAACTGCCAGAGCAAAGGATTTATGTGGTTTATATTTTAATAGGTTCTGCCAAATTGTTTCCAAATTGAGTGGGTCATCATATCCTCCATCAACACTGTTATAAAAGTCTTTTTGTCCCAGACCACTACCGTCACCAGATTGTACCAGACAAAAATATTTACCAGTCTGATGGACAACACAGGAACATACTGCACATTGTATGTTTCCCTGATGGTGGTATGACAGGGCTTCAGTTCACACATAGATCTTCCTCCGCCGACAGAGTGCCATCCTGCTATATCCATCACGTCCTAAGGTGAAAATATCATAAGTCAAATGCATTTGCTACACCTGACCTTCCGAACATCGTAGCCTCCCCCAGCCTCCCCTAGATAAGCTCAGGACACTTACACTAGCCTGCAGTCGGGCACAGTCCTCGAACACAAAGTTGTTTTTAGAGAAGAGTTGAATGTCTCATGTGCTGTATTGAATCCTGCACATTGTAGCGTGTCGGTCTAACCTAGTGATCGGGGCTGCCTGGGAGCTGCGATTTGCTGCTGCTGCCCAGCTTCACAAGACAGTGTCAACTCGGACATGACCAGCCTGGGAAATGATCAAAATGCAGAGTACTGCTTCTATGGGCTGTGTATGACTTTCACATCATCGTAAAGTCAATCTCCTAAGTAGAACCATTGGAAAGTTGGGGACGGGCTGTATTTAGTGGCCGTATGCAGTTTCTCCGGTAGTTGTTCAGATCCTTTCCCATTTTTCTGCTGGGTGCTTGTCTTTTTTCGTAATGGGTTTGTGGGGTCTCTTTGTATGTCCTAGATTGAGAAGAGAAGGGGCTCTGAAGTCAGACTCCTTGTCTCTGAACCCAGCCTGCACCACTTAGTAACTGTCATCGTGGGAGACTGACTTGACTTCTCTGCCTCCGTTTCCTCATCTGTCACATGACGTTAATATAAAGCCCTATCTCCTGGGCCTACTGTCAGGATGAAATGAGGTTACCCATGTGAAGCACACAGTAAAAGCTGCCTTGACTGGTGGCTGGGTCTCTGGTGGAGGTCAGTTACAAATATTGAAATGGATGGGCAGACTCCATGTAATTCCTGGCAAAATCCAAGTCAGAAATTTTGCAGAAATGGACAAGCTGATCCTAAAATTCAAGACAGAAATTCAGTCTTGAAAAAGAAGAAAATGTTGGAGGACTCACATTCCCCAATCTCAAAACTTAGTCCAAACTTACATAATGAAGGTGGCACAATGCTAACATATCAGAGGTCAGTGGGATGGAATTGAGAGCCCAAGTAAACCCTGACACATATGGTCACTTGACTTTTGACAGAGGTGTCCAAATCATGCAATGGGCCAAGAACAGTCCCCTCACCAAACACTGCCGAGAACCCACAGGGCCACCAGCCCATGATGTCCTTGGTTTTGTGACATCCTTCAAGACCACACCACTCTGCCATCCATGGTTTCCATCACCTGCAGAAGCTACCCATCATTTACTCGTCATTCCCTGACCCATTCTCCCCTCCCCAGCCCCTGGAAACACTGCCCTTCTGTCCACCTTTGTGGGTCTGCCTGTTCTGAGAGCTCCCAGGAAGGAAGTCACCTGACCTGTGGGCTGTAGGTCTGACTTCTTTCCCTGGACCTCCTGTTTTCAGGGTCATCCATGCTGCTTCCAGAATGGTTCTCCTCCCTCTTCCTTCCCTGTCTCTCCTTCACCCACTCCCTCCTCTCCACCTTCCCTCCCCCCTCCTCCCTTTTTAGGTGTATGTCCTCCTCTCATAGGGGAACACACATCTGCTCTTGCCAGGTGTCGCCTTCAGCAGTATCCCCATCCCTAGGCATGCTGAGGGCGTGGTCCTCCAGTCAAGCCTGAGGCCTGACCCTTTTGTGTATGGCTTTCTTGGAGCACCACAACAAAGACTCTCCAGCAGCAGCAGCAGCACTCTTTCTACCTTCGCCAGCTGGGGAAGGGCTGTAGAACTGGGTCCCTTTATTTTAGAAGTGAACTGCTTTCTTAAAGTTGACCTGCTACTCTGATTTCCTGGGAAGTCGCTGAGTTTTCCTCAACTCAGTGATGTTTGCTGATAAATACTGTTGAAAGGCTCCTGAGAAGAAAATCTGTCATTACTGGTATCTGTTACAAAGGGCGCCAACCCAGATCCAAGGCCACGGGCCCCGGGCTGTAACGGAGCGGCTGGTTTCACACGTGTTGCAGGAGGGCCCTCTTGGCAGATGGCACCTTCAGATCTGCAGAGGAGCCCGAATTCTCTGGAAACCCCTGAAGCTAGAGTGGTGAGACTGTGTGGTATTGGGCTATAAGCATGGCTCAGTTTCACAGACATGAGAGTCGGAAAACAAACCCTCATGACTGTGTATTTTAAAACTGGATGAAAGCAAGATTTGTACATCAGAGCTGTCTAGGTCGTGTGAATTTTAAGCTCATATTTATGTTAAGTGGCAACGACTTTTCTGAATGTTACTTAAATGATCATTTCAGTAGCAGTCCGTTTTCTGCCAGCACGTACCCTCAGTTTTCTTC
This sequence comes from Solenodon paradoxus, assembly GCA_004363575.1. Taxonomy (NCBI): domain Eukaryota; kingdom Metazoa; phylum Chordata; class Mammalia; order Eulipotyphla; family Solenodontidae; genus Solenodon; species Solenodon paradoxus. Next base: position 29,526 of record RJWH01008452.1, read on the forward strand.
TTCTTGATGCTTTGTGGTGGAACTGTTTTCATGTCTTCCCGTAGAGATTGATCTCTGCTAGTATATAGGGGTACAACCGATTTTTGAATCTCATCCTGCAACTTTGATGCACTTATTTATTATCTCTAATACTGTTTTGTAGAGGGGAAGTCTGGTTATGTTTTTCTATATATAAAATCATAATCATCTCTGACTAAAGATAGTTTTAATTCTTTCTTCCCGATCTTGATTATTTTTGAAAAGATTTTCTTGCCCAATGTTCTGGCTAGATGTTCTGCTCAATGTTCTGTTCTATATATAAAATCATAATCATCTCTGACTAAAGATAGTTTTAATTTTTCTTCCCGATCTTGATTATTTTTGAAAAGATTTTCTTGCCCAATGTTCATGATGTGGAAAAAAAAAAGGTTCATATTTTTAAAGAAATCCTGTTGGGCCAGAAAACCTCATACTTACAATAGTGACCACACTTACATAAAATTGTGTGTGTGTGTGTGTGTGTGTGTGTGTGTGTGTGTGTGGTAAGTGCTTTCGGCTCCTAAGACCCTCCTGTACCGTATTGCGAACATAACCTCGGTCCATCAGTGGGCAGTATTATTGATTATTCCGGTGCTGGCTTGACCACGGTGGAAACCAAGGCTTGAAATAAAGTTCTCTTATCCGCCCCACCCCCCGGAATGTCCTGGACCACGTGGTCACCCCCAGCAGATCTGGACTCAAGCCTCAGCCCCCCCAATCACCAGGTCACATGCAGGACCACATCTGCCTCGGCACCCCC
>RJWH01008453.1:0-30297 GCA_004363575.1 Solenodon paradoxus
TCTTTTTTACACTAAATCTCTCCAGTTATATATGACATCAAATCACCACTGCTCTCTGCTGTTATTGTTTCCTGTGGGGTGCCTGCATGTGTGCACATGTGTGTGTATGTGTGTGTGTGTATTCATGGGTGTTCACACACATAACACATTTATGTGATTTAAAAATGTATTTAGTTGTTCATATTGGTGGTCTCCCCCTACCCTTGGATGAAAACTTTGTATTTTGGGAAGTTCATGGACTGTACTCGGCTGGAAGAGAGCAGATGAAACAGCCACTCCATCATGGCATGCTACATGTGTTTTGCTGTGTGTTGAGGGGTGGACTCTGACTTCAGGATTCAAGATGTATTTATTTATTTCATTGCCTCAGAGCCCCTTTCTACTTTGTTTTTTGTTCAAGATGAGAGTAAACTTTCTTTGTATACTTTGCATTCTTCAATAAGTTTCTCTTACTTAAACTTTAAGAAGTATTTTCATTTGCATTTATCTTATGGACGTCTTAAAACATTCTGGATTATCTGATGACAGAGTGATTTCTTTGTTATTCTGCACATACTTGTACTTTTTAGAGATGCCTACTAAAATACTTACCCCCATCTGCTACAAATACTTATTTTTAGCATTGGCTCCTCTAATATAATTAACCAAGGGCAGGTCCATCATCTTATATAACATGTGCTCACAAATTCCCACACAGAACTTAAGCAGAGTAAGAGCTTCACCAATAGTCTTTGAAAGAATGAAATCCCTTTTAGAAAATAATGGAAAACTGTTGAGTCCCATGAATGGATTCATACCCTTGGATATGCATCTAAGATATGGGAATGTCCAAAGTTTACATATCAACCTTCTAATAACAACCCTCTAACATACACAAAGAATCCAAAGTTTCCCATGCTACCTGCAAGACATCTGGGCCTCTCCCAACTTACATTGGTACAAAATAAGACTCCACTCTCAAATTTCCCTCGAGCTTTCCATTATTTTCTAAAAGGGATTTCATTCTTCCAAAGAATGGTGAAAAAATGGTGAATTGGTGAAGCTCTTACTCTGCTTAAGTTCTATGTGGGAAATAGTGAGCACATGTTATAAAAGAGAAAGGGAAAAGCCACTATCACATAATGTATATCATTCTAAATAAAAAACAGGTCTTTAATGTAGTCATTTATACAAAGACTGAATAGTTAATATGAATCAAAGATGAAAAATACATGTCTCAGAACCTTCATACACTTTTGATGTGAATTGGTGCAGCCACTTTGGAAAACAGCATGAATATTCTTTGAAAATTCCAAAAAGAATTACCATATGACTCAATATACTCACTCCAAGTTATCGATCCAAAGAATATGAGAACAAAAACTTAAAAAAGATGCATGGACCTAAAAGATGTTCGTTGCAGCACTAGTCACAAGAACCAGAAATGATATAGAAGAAAACCTAAGTGCCTACTGTTACATGGCTAGCTAAGGCTCAGTCATTCAAAGGTGAGAATTCTCACTCTTTGGGACAACACGAAGGGAACTTGAGGGTATTTTGTTGAGTGAGGTGATTCAAAGGAGAAAGACAAATATTGGATGATTTCACCTACATTTAGAATATAGAGAAACAATGCAAATGAACTGATAAAATAAAATTCAACTAAGATTTTTAACTTTAGCAGCAAGACTGAGTTTACCAGAGAAAATGGGGTAGGGGGTTGGATCATGTGGTAGAGGGATTTACTTATCATTTTATCTAGTATTATTCTTTTCTCCCTTCTTTGTTTTATTTGTGTGTGTGTTCAATAAAAAAAACGTGAATTTCTCCAGTGAACTTTTTTCAGGTTTTAAAAGAAAACATCACCATCATAGTAAAGTACGTGTAATTGCATACATTTGGGGTGATAGATTTATGCAATTAAGCTTGTCATCATCTGGTAAAAATCATCATTGATAAACCTGTCATGAAACAAAGTTCCGTTAATTAACCTGCCACAAAAGAAACAAGACAGGAAAGGAAACAAAGGTTCCTCATCATACTCTAGAAGTGGGGAGGTATGATCGAATTTGGGGATCGATGAAATTTAAGTAGAATTTAAATGAAGTAGTATTTTGATAGGCACAAAGCAGAGTCTGGGAATGTGCAGAGGAATAAAAACTTGTCTGGGATGAGTTTTCTTGGAAAGTGTGACATTAATATAACAGGAGAATGGTATATCCCAAATCCTTTATCTTATACTCTGTACCTGAATTTGAAATCAAGGTATTGGGGGAAGAGTGGTTTGTTCAAAGTGATGATGATTTAGAAACTTTAGACAAGATGTTTTATTCTTGCTTATACATTTTAATCAACACATTACTAATGCTTGTGTCATTACTTTAGAGAACAGGATATCTTGACATTATGTCCTTTTGTGAATCAACACAGACATTTTTTCAAGGTTAACCTGGATGAAAATACATAGCTCCTTAAATGGAACTCTCACTTTTATTCCTAACTCAATCAACATCATGAAGGACAATGTTATTATTATTGACTTTATCTCTGAATTCATAAAAGCTCAGTTGGTTTCATTGATGAAACTAGTCAACAATTAATATTTAGTAGAAGCCTAAAGCTCTTAGATTCCGAAAGATTCCCAGTTGAAAGGGGCTTATTTATTTCTGTAGAAAAGAGGAAAAAACACTTAAAAGACAAAGTATAAAAGGAGAAAGACTATGAAAAGTCAGAGCAGGAGGTAGAACACTAGGAAATACAGGACATTTCATTTTATTTACTCTCCAAGTGAGATGTTGACCTTGTAGAACAAGAAGGATGGAACCAGCTGCTGACTTCCTATTAAAGTATTCACATCGAACTTTTTTATGTTTACTATATGCATGGTATGGTATTTTAAATATATGTTCACAGATTCTTTAATAATTATCCCTTTAAGCTTGAAGCTTTATTTTCCTGTTTAGAAAGAGTTGGATATGTTGGGTTCAATACCAAGCTACCCCAATATGTGCTGAAGAAGTATATCTATTATTCTGAATTAAAGCAACAGTCAACAAATGAATGATACACTAAATCTCCTGCTCCTAAAAGCATGAATTTTCCATGATCCTCCTCTCTGTTCCTCCTGAAAGAAGAATACATATCTATCTGAAAATTAGCCTCCTTGCATAGAGATAGGAGATACTCTCATAGTCAAAGACAGGGACTAGTAAACAAACTGTCCAATACAAAACTTTGAAGAATTTCTTTGTCCTGTATGTTCTTCACATATTTGTTGCTTTTTATCTAAAAGTTATATAAACCTATTTTAGTTATTCATTAGTTTCTATTTTTTATGGACCTCTGTGAGCACAAAATTCAGTTTGTCTTTCCTCTTGTTTGTCTGTCTCATTTCAATTTATTACTGGATCCATCAAAGGAACCAAATGAAGTGAGCAGGAGATCTCTTGAAAATTTCCCCAACAATGTAATTGTAATAAGGTAATTTGAGAATAATGACAGAGTATGACTTCTGAGACTTGGACATAAAATATAATAGATTTCTCTGTTTCATTGTGTTTGATTAGTAACTCTGGGGAAAGTTGTAAAAATACTCAACCATGGATTATGGAAGTTTTAGTAGTTAGGAATTGAAGACACTGATGAATATCCAACAAAAAACTGGTGCTTTTGGTCACTATCAAATAAGCCGTTTGGGAAGCAGATTCTCCAGCCCCAGTTAAGCTTTCAGATAACCAGAGCTCTGATCATCTTGACTGCAACCTCTTGAGAGATCTTGAGTTAGAACAAACAACTGTACCATTAATGCATCTTGACCCACAGAAATGATACTTTCCCTTGAGAATTGGTCATGTTGTGCATATGCGTTTATGGAGTAGTTTGGCTTTATGTTCTGAACATTGTGAATAGTTTGTTGTTTACAGTTTCTGATTATATTCTGGAATATGCTGCTTTCAATTTAGCTGACAACCAGTCCTTGTAGCTTCAAACCATATGTTCCAGTTCACATTTATTAAATTACTGCTTGGGTCTCAAGGCCTGTCTCAAAACATTTGTTGTGTTAGTTTAGGCCTCTCCCATACATTTACCTCTCAAGGATTAATCTGAGTGTTGAGTGGTATTTTATAGAGCTGTTAGATTTTCTAAGCCTTTGCTATCGTGGTTATGTTATGACACAGCCTCCAGACAGCGAGAGGACTGACAACCGGGCACTCAAAGGTAGAGAAAAAGGCACTTTATTGCTAGCACTGGTGCTGGCTTGGGGGTATTGTTGCCCAAAGCTGAGCAAGAGGGGACTAGGGAGCTCCTTTTATACTCTGAGGTAAAGATTCATTTCCTTGACTATGTGTGGTTTCTACTGGCAACTCTTATCGGTTATGTACAGTTTCAGAGTAGGGAGGCTATGCTTCTTTGTCCTTGGTTTCTATAATAGGACATAGCTTCAGTCTTCATAGTACTGAGGAAAATTCCAGGCAGACCAACTTTTGCATTAGGGTCAGGAAAAGGTCTTCTACCACAGTTAAGTCTCTCTTAGACAAGATCAGGGATTCTCTTAAGATTTTTGCATATTCATGCCCAAAATTAGAGGACACCTTCTCTGTTCAGGGAGGCTCCTGTCAATTTTCAGTCCCAAAAGGACAATTTTCCCTTTTTAGCTTGGTCAGAAAAATGGGGTTTCTTATGGTGTTTTAGCCACCAGAACCATCACTGGGTATTGCTTTGCTATACATTTAGGTCCTGCCCTCAAGGCAGAGCCTTGAGAGACTAACACAAATGAGCAACTTAAGTCTTATAGTAACATCTCCAACTTTTGACTCCCCTCCAAAATCTGCCTGCTTTTGTATACTTTTCAGAGTACTCTGAAGGAATTTTGTTACCATTTGTCCATAGTATTGCGTTGTAATCAGTTGAGAGAACTCCTATAATGAGTTTATCCCATCCTGGATATATAACTGTTCTCCAGATATTATGTTTAAAAACAGTCTTCAACTTTTAGAATAGTTTTATAAATACAGAAGTGGAGAAAATAGTATTCAAAGGTACCATGAAAATAGTATTGAGAGGTACCATCAACTTATTCACATGTTGTGCATGAAAATTTCTGAACTTAAAAGAAAAGATGGATAATGTAAACTCAAACACACATCTGCACAAAACAAATAATCAAATTGATATCCAACTTAGCTCAGGGAAAGAGACAATAAAATTGTCAACATTGCTATTTTAAAATATTTTCTCTTCTAACTCCTTAGGAAATATTTAAAGTTTAAAAGTAATGCGGGGAGGGGTGGGGGAAGTTATCATGAATAGTTATTTTAGCAGTCCACATTAGCATATAAAAGAATCTTCAGGGAAGACAGGTGACAATCAAAATGTGTGAGGAGAGGGAGCAAAGCCACAGCTTTTCCTGTGGTGAGAAATTATTATGCTTCTCTTCCAGTCAAGACATCTTCAGACATTGAACATATTTTGATAATGGTAGCATATATTGCAACTAACTCCATGACTGCATATTTGAGAAAAGAAAACCACGCCTAGGGCAGTTCAGTTTGTTATTTTGAGGTACACTTAAACCACCTACCTCTCAGATCCCCTCTGGTAGGAAATGTGTAAGACAATTGCTGGCATAGTGTGAGGTGAATTTTAAAGAGATATGCTTAGGAGGACATTCAGTAAACAAATGCCCTATTACCATATTTGCATCTAAAGTGATTAAAAAAAAAGGCATTCAACACTAAAGCCTGCAATGAATGCACTGTTTCCAGCATTTTCAGCTAGGTCCCCAAGGCTCATGTACTTATGAAACCCCAGATATAAATCTTGCCAAGTACTTATTTCTGTCAACAAGATTGGCAAAATTATAACCCCCAAAAGAGTACTAATAAAAATAGCAGACAGATTTAATGAGTGGTTATTTTTCATCAATATTTCTAAGCACCTTACAAATATGAGTTCATTTAATTAATTTAGGAAATCTTGAAGTTATATTATTTTATTACGGAGGCAGCATATTGTGATGGAATGCAGACCATGGAGACAGAATGGTTTAAATACTTTGACTACTTATTTGCTATATTCCTTAAATCCTCTTAGTTTCAAATGTCCTTCATTTTAAACTACACATTATGCTGATAATTGTACCTATCTGGCACAATTTTTCAGAGACAAATGTAAGTACAATATATATAAAAATCTTAAAACAGCATCTGGCACCAAATATTATCTAAGATTGAATATACATTATTATCTCAGTTTTTAGGTATAACAGAGGTTATAACAGCTAGTAGTAGCAGATTTGATTTAAACCAAGACCTTCTGACCTTAGAACCTTATTAGTTTCAAATTATGCTGTATTATATACATTTTCACTTTTTGTACAATATTTTAACATCTAAAATTATATTTTAAAAAGTGTAATAAGTATCTACATAGCCATCATCCAGATTTAAAAAACATTCTGTTTTTAAATTTCTAATCATAGTCCCTTGATTTACCTGCCTCAACATTGATACATAAATTAGACTCATGAAAATATGCTCAGTCTCAAGTCCATAAGTATATGTGTGTGCATGTGTATATATATATATGATGCATATATATATATATGGTTAGTTTGTAGGCTGTCAAACTTGTTGCATTTCCAGGCCTGAACCAGAGATTTCTTACTTCTTGGAAAAGATTACAAAATATAAATTTCCTGAGATGGGGAGTGACCATGAGATAGTATTGTATTCTCAGTTATCATATGCTGAGTTACAAAGGATAATGGTCAATCATTACCTTTTGCTCATAAAATCTCTTTGCATAAATATTCTTCTGGAATTTTTTTTTGAGAAAAGCTAGAGGTAGGAATGAAGGAGAGCAGAGCCAGACAGGAAGAAAGATGAGGAAGAAGCTGTTCATTTATTTTACTCAGTTTTTCACACTGGTTGTTCTCCAGGCCCTGAGTCTTGACATATGGACATTAGGATTTGTATGTGGACTGTGCTAAACCTCTATTCCACTGAGGCGTACCTCTTCTGGAATTTTTTAAAGTGTGTTCAGTGATCAAAAAAAGTAAGAGATGCTAAATTAAACACAGTTACATGGACATATTTGCCTTAGGATTCCTAGTACTTTTAAAACACAATTATGCATTATGAATATGCATGAAAGAAATATACATATATAGCCTTTCCAAACAAATTTGGCCATAGGAGTTTTCTTTTTTCTCACTATAATTCTGTGGAATGCTGTAGGCAACTAAAATTCTACAGAACATACTTTGAAAAATGTTGACCTATTTTGTTATGATGATCAAATAAAATGATGTAGGTAAAATGCTGTTTAAAATATTGAGTAAGTTGCACATAACTCAAGAAAGAAGAAATAATTACAGAGTTTCTCAAAGTATAGTCACTGGCCCACTGTTGAATTATATAGTTATTTATAATTCACTTTCATATGCCCTACATCTAGAGGTGGGGACTTGGAAATCTGAATGATTTTCCAACTACATAAAAAATTCAAATAAATATGGAAGTTTTAGAAACATTGGATTATTTTGAACAAGGAGTTCTATGAATGCTCTCAGAATTTTAAGCCTCTTTTCTTTCCTGAGTTTGACTGCTTCATTCTTCTCTGCCAGGTAGATTACCTTCTTTTGCTTCTCAGGCTATATTGTTGTATTTTAGAGTCCCAACACCCAGAGAAAGACAACTTTTATTATTTTCATTTCAAATCTAAATTCTCTGATAAAAATCTCTGGAATATCGTAGAGCAAGTGACTCTACTTCTGGATAAATCTATTATGTTTGGTTGCATGGACAACTAAAGAAGAGAGAGAGTTTGACATAATGTAGAACTCATTGTTAGAACCATACACTGGCCAAACATGCTACAAGGATGGTAGCTTCCACCTTGACCTTATGGATAAGGAGGAGGCTCTTATCATAAGAATGAAGTTTGGGAAATGGTGAAGGTGGTCAAAAGGCACAAACTTCCAAATACAAAAAAGACTAAGTATGTGGCTCTAACGTACATCTAATAGTGATCATAGTTAATAATACTGAGCTTTATACTTGAAAGTTGCTTGGATAGTAGATATTAAATATTTTCATCACACAAAACACATAATGGTTATTATGTGAGAAGATGGATGCATTAACCATATTTTAATCATTTCACTATATATATATATAAAATCATCATATGGTGCATCTTAAACCTACACAATGTTATATGTCAATAATATCTCCAAAAAACAAGGGTAAATATACCTAAATAAGGTATAGATGTTTATACAGAGGATTCTCCAGAAATTAAAAAAATATCTTTTAATTGCCTAGTCTGTGAATCGATATGTCAGTTGCCACCACTCTTATGATATAACATATGACATAAGCAGTACAGTGGTAAATTACCCAGAGAATCAAAGATTACAAAGGGAATACTTTAAAAAGGAATGATTTTGCAAGTGTTGTGATCTTTTTGATAGGTTGATATGACCATACTGCAGTACCCAGTTATTCAATCAAGGTCTAGGTGTTACTGATAAAGGATTTTTAAGATGTAATTAAAGTCTCTAATTGGTTGGTTTTAAGGAAGATTATTCTGTGTGGATTTAGGCAGGCTTGACTAGATAAAGATGTAGTAATACCTAAGATAATTCTACTTAAGATGGTTGAACTTACAATTATTCAACTTTACAATGGAAAGAGAGTATTATTCAGTAGACATCACACTTCTAATTTTGAATTTTGTTCTCTAGTCTCCTCTTTTCTGATACTTTCCCAAGGTAATTTTTGTCATCTAATGCTGGTTACTACGTAATTCATATTTAAATTTTTTGTGAGCTAGAAAAAAAAAAAAATATATATATATATATATATCTTCCTGGTTGACATTTGCACTTGGGGATCTTAGAGGAATTTTCAAATTTAACATTGCCCAAGATGAGTCATTTTGAATTCTCCCTAAATCGTTGCATCCAAACTGCAATGAATCTAAGACAGATCTAAGATAGATCTACAGGAACATCACCTTAGAAAGAACCTCTGTATCATTCAGTTCATTATAAACATTTACAAGAGAAGGTCCAGTGAAGGAAGATTTCCTGTTTTGTATCACTCTCACTTCACCTAGGTGGTACCATTTAATGTTATAAGTATTCATGAAGAACTTTTAGAGAATGATAAAGCAAACCTCCATCTGAATGGCGTGTTACCTCATTTATTGTTGAAGAACCTTTGTTAGCTTCCATATTCCTTGCCATAAAGTAAGTTTATAAACACTGTGTCTTGTCATGTTTCCTGTCAGCCACATACTGTCCCATTGTGACAACCACACACAAAGCCTTACAATGTCCCACAGATTCTATCCACTATATATATATATACATATATATATGTTCATTCTGACCATTCCCCTAGATGCCCTCCTTTTAATATCACAGTCCCATCACAGCGAGCTCTCACCTGAACAACTTTCTTCAAATGAATTCCCCACTACCACTATTATCTTATCCAATCAACTTCCCTAAATAGTTATCCTTCAGTAAATTCCAGTCATATACCATGCTGCTCCAATGACTTCCAATTTGGCTTAGGACAAAATCTAAAGTTTTTAACTTTGACTATTAGGCTCTGCTTGGCCTGGTCCTTATCTTCTTCATCCTCATTTCATGTCTTTCTTCTCCATTTGTAAATGGAAATCAGTTCAAACTACTCAAGTCCTTTCTTCTCCGAGGGTCTTCCCAAATGCTGTTCGCGAGAGATTGGCACACTTTTCCCCCTCATTTTTGCTTGGCTAACATATTCATAAAAATCAAACTCTCACCACGCTGTACTCATGCACTTTACTTTAGCTTTTTAGCAATTAAATGTCTTCTTTCTTTTTGCAATATTTATTTGAAAGTGTCACTGAAGTGCAATCTTCCTGAGTGTATGGTCTTGGCTATCGGTCAGTGCTGGAACACAGTGACACAATAACACTCTTCCCGTCTGTCAGGGACAAGTCTGCTCCAAGTGCTTTCATTAATTCAAGTTTGTCAGTACATGGCAATATACTGAGCTGTTAATGGTTAAATTATAATTGGTAGGATGCAATCCATTTGGACTTAAGGCTTTGGAGTGTCATCACAGTGGCCTCATCTATTTACCCTACTATTTTACTCTAATTATTAACATTTTCTGTGTGTGCCAAGATGTGAAAAGGTTTCAGAACTCCAATAGGTCATAAGTATTAAAATCAATATTGCTGATAAGTGTTTACTTTTCCTACAAATAAACATTGATCCTTTACAAAATACATGCTTATAGTGTCACTTCCTTAATTTAAACCCTCTAGCGGTTTCTCAACTCTCTTAGAAAGCAATACACATTTAATTTTATGAGAAAATATAGTCTTTACCAAACCAGCTTGCCCATCAGAAACACTTGATTTATCTGAAGTTTAAAAAATCCAGTTTCCTGGAAATTAGCAGTGATTTATTAAGTCTTTGGTGGAACTCTGGGAAATACTTAGGAATTCATTTCTCTCTTGGTGCTGTTTTCCATGCAGTGGTATATCTGGCTGTGTAACTGCTCAGCTTTTCTGCACCTCTCACTTAGTCACTGATGAATGACACAGTTATGGATAGTGGCCATGGAGAATCTTGTCCCTTCTCCATTCTCTCTAGGGTGTGAGTTACCTATAAGGAATACTTATTTACATCTGCTATTCTTATATTGTTTACCTTAAAAGGACAATCTCTCCCCCACACCAGGGAACTCTGCCCTGACCTACTTCTATCAATGACTGGGTGGAAAATTTGTCTACTTCTAGGTATCAGTATTAAGAAATAGCCTGTCCCCTTAGAAAGCAAAGACATAAGATACAGTGTCTAATCATAGCTTTGCTAATGATAAAGGTAATATTTTGGTCTCCATCTGTGGACTCTTTGTCTTATCTTTCAATTGGCTCAGAACTTGGACAAGGCAGAGGGTATTATTTATCATAAAACCATTGGAAATTGAGGTCTTGGAACATTACTTTTAAAGCAATTCCTCATATATGATGAGAATGATAAGTCATATTTTGAAATCATGAGTACAATGGACAGCTGCTTGGGTTATTTGCCCAGCACTCTTTTCTGACTAGTAGGAACGGACATCTAGAAATCATATATTTGCCATTAGTGAAATGCATATGGTGGAATTAGAGCGCTGTGCAGGTGAATAGCTGATGCAATTTGGGTTATTCTCTTGGGCTTGGAAAGGAAAGGGGCAGAGAGTGGGAGTAGAGGAAACATCACAGACATTAAAATTAATGTGTGCAAATTTGTATTTTTAGGGGATAATAAACAATGGTCTATGGATGGAAATTGGAATACATAAAGAGCATGAAGAGAGATATGAGTGTAGAAGGAGAGCCAGATCATGAAACCAGATCATGAAAGGTCTCATAGTCTATGATTAGTCTAGAATGATTTCTGAATCATACAGTTTTCTTCTTAGGAACATTTGTCATGAGAATGGAGCTATTACATTGATGTGTGCTAAAAAGTTTAGAGGACCATGAGACTGGAGACAGATTCAGAAACCATAGTAAATGTTCAAGTCTGACTTCAGGAAGGATGATAGGAAAAGGAAAAGAAAGTAGAGTCATGAGATCTTTGGAACATAAAAAAATTGGGGTACCTGATGACAAACTAAATCCGTACATCTATTTATTCAACAAATATACCTATTGAGTAGTAGATATAAAATATTAGACCTGTAAGGGACCTTCTTTAGTTCAATGACTTCATTACCTAGTTGAGGAGATTGAGACCAAGAAAAGATAAACTGTGCAAAATAGCATAGTAAATTAGCTATTCACTGAGAATACACAGTCTTATATTATTAGTGAGGAAGTGGGGTTTGTTGCCTTCTAAAACAGTTTAGAATTTACAGCAAAAAATTTAACATTTTAAAATGAGGGAAATTGCATCATTAGCACTGAAGAATTTTGATAAAACATACTGTCCGCCTAAAACATGTAAATATAACCAACTTTCGTACTTTCTTTTCTACTAATTAAAGAGAAAGCTCTACATATCTCATTAAACCTCTAGAGGACAGCAACTACAGAAGATTAATGAAGGCCTTTGGAAGGACATATGCTTGGAGAGTCTATTCAAAGCACAATATGAATAGAAATGAGCAAAAATGAATGAAAGTAATATTATTAAGTATAAAATGCAGGCTGTTTAAATCTCACATTGAGATGTCCTTGATCCCAAATCAAAAAGATTAAAATGTGGGCATTTCTCGTAATTATTGTGCAGATGAGCTGAGAGCGTGGAGAAGGCATATATTCAACACCTGTCTCATTCTAGCGACTCAATAAAAGGAAGCTATTGTCACTGATGATAGTTTCATTATTTGTATTTGCACATAATCAGATGGATATTATTCACAAAGGTGGATGATTTCTATGGTTTGTGGATCTGCTAGCACTGTAGATTCTTCAGATCAATTGAGCTAAAGTTCAGTTCAATTCAGCAGTTACTGACTTCAAGCTATGTGCTAACCACTCTGCTAGTCACTAGAATTTAAAGAGAAAGTAATCACGGTTCCAAAGTAAGTCACAGTCATTAGAAAAATTAATAAGTTGAAACAGATTATTTCAATACAAGATATATGTGCACCGATGGATGTGACGTGGGAGCTGAGAAGATTGTTACCAAACCCTCCTAAGTGTGTAAGAGGAGTTTTCTTAGACATAATCATGCTGCATCTTTAGAGATGAAGAGACATTTTCCAGGTGGAATGAAATTCCCCATATATGGCAAAGTAAGTGCAAAAACACAGAGGCATGATGTAGTATGGCACAGTTTAGGATCTGTTTTATTGTTTGTTTTTTCCTTCCTTGAAACCCAAGGACACAAAACTGGATCCTGGGGCTTCACGTGGCTTGCACCCTACCTGCTGAACCACAGAGGGTGTCACAATTCAGAAAACATAAAGGAAAACTTTTGCAATTGAAGAAATACAGGGGTTAGAGACACTAACCCCTGGCATAGTTGAAAATCCAAGTATAACTTTTTACTCACCTAAAAATTAACTAGAAATAGCCTACTGCTGATGAGAAGCTTGCAGATAAGATAACCAGTGCATTTGCACATTTTGTATGTTATACATGTTATACACTGTATTCTTACAATAAATTAAGTTCATGAAAAGAAGACGTTAAGAAGAGCATAAGGAAGATATATTAACAATACTGTACTGTTTTGATACTGTAAAGTTATGCCATCTGTTGGCAAGAAAATTCACATATAACTGGACTCACAGAGTTCAAACCCATGTTCTTCAAGGATCAACTATATATATGTGTATATGTGTGTGTATATATACATGCACACTCATCACATATCCACAAACTACACAGATATATAAAATAAGTGAACAGTAAAATAGTTTTGTATTAAAATAGCGATGTAACATAAATAAAATGGACAAATTCCTAGAAAGATGCAAACTACTCAAACTGAGGAAACATGAAACAGAAAATCTGCACAGACCTTTAATAACATCCATGCAGGTGCATGCGGGCTCCATGGCTGTTCTATACCTGTCCACACCTTGGCATGGGGCCCCCGGCCACAGTGGATGATGTGCTTGCTGCAATTGAGCTGTGGTCACGCATCACGTGCCTGCTACACACATGCTCTCCAAGGCTGTCCCACAAAACCCTTATCCTGGGATGCCCGAGTCATTGCCACAGTCACTCTCACAGTGGTATGACCCAGATCCCAACCTTGGAGCCACTATTGCTCCACGAAGGCCTGCTCTCCGCACCCCCATTTTGCAGACACTCCACAAGGGCCTTGCACACCATTAGCCGTCAGTGGGCAGTGGGTAGAGTTGAGACCAAGCAGTGGCAGCAGCATCACCCTGAACTCTGGAGCCACCGTCCCTCCATGCAGGTCCCTCCTTCCATAGCCCCTCGATGGCCACCCACACAATGAACACCAGCGCCACCACCAATAATGCACCCATGGGTGGGACCAGATGCAAGAGAGACCCCCCCCAGCCAAGACTTCCTTCATAGGGAAAAGAGAAAAGAGCTGCACAAAAGGTTTCCTACCAAATATCACAACAGTCTACACTGCCCTACCGGCAGCCACGGTCTGCCAACAGAGTACTCCTGTGTTCTTCGAGGGGCCAACGGGCTCGCTTCTGATGACAGCAGCTGCGTGAGACTAACCCCAAACTGGCCCCTCACACTTGCTCTCTGAGGAGGCTCACTCCCCATCAAAACCAGTTTGTAAAGTCTGTTAAAATGTGCACACTTTGCAAAGCAAACTACAGATTCAATGTAATCACTAGCAAAATTCCAATGGTAGTTTCACAACAGTAAGAAATCGATCCTACAATTTGAATAGAACTAGAAAAGACCCTACATAATAGCACAATCTTGAACCAGAATAACAAAGCTAGAGGTATCACACTTGCTTCTTTTCAATTATATTATGAAACTATTGTATGAAAACTGTATGGTACTGCCATCATAACAGGCACACAGATCAATGAAGAAGAATAGAAAACCCAGAAATCACCCCAGGTATTGATGTTTTACTAAACCTTAACAAGGGTGCCAAGAATATACAACAGAGAAAGGGTAAAAAGAACATGTTCAAAAAATATTATTGTGAAATCACATATAGCCACATACAAAATAATGAGATGGGATTCTTTCTTACACCATATATACAAACCAACCAAAATGGATTAAAGACTTAAATGTAAGACCATAAACAATAACATTTCTAGAAGAAAAAATAGGAGAAAACCTCCTTATCATTGGGTTTAGCAGTGATTTTTAGATATGATACTAAAAACTCAGGTAACAGAAAGCTAAAATAAATAAGTCAGGCTACATTATATTAGTGTGTTTCTACAAAACAATCATCAAAATGAAAAAAACAACCTATAGGAGAAAATATTTTCACATGTCCAATAATCATTTTAATATCATATATGTAGTATGTTATAGGTATAAAAAGCTAATACTTCTCAGTAGAAAAACAAATTTAAAACCTGATAAAAAGAAGTGCAAAATGATATAAAAATTTTTTTTTCCAAAGAAAACATGCAAATGGCCAATAAATACTTGAAAATGTGTTCGATATCACTAATCATTAGGAAAATACAAATCAAAACTACAATGGGATGTCATCTCACACCTCTTAGAATGGCTATTATAAAAAAGACAACCAATAACAAGAATTATTGAGAACGTGCAGAAAGGGAATCCTTGTGTACACTTGTCAGATATGCACATTTTTCCAGCAATTATGGAAAACAATATGAAGGTTAGTCAAAAAATTAAAAGGAGAACTACCCTATGATCCAGAAATCCTACTTTTGGGTATATATCCAAGTGATATATACTTAATGCAAAGAGGTATCTTCAGTCCTATGTTCATAACAACATTATTATAGCCAACATATTGAAACAACCTAAGTGTCCATCAATGGATGAATGTATTAAAAATATTACATATATATGTATGTAGTATGTGTGTGTGTTCAATGAATAATTAAATCTTAAAAGAGAAGGAAAGCCTACCACTTGTGATAACGTGAATGAACTTGGAAGATACTATGTTAGGTGGAATAAAATATAGAGAGAAAGAGAAATACTGTATGCCTACAACAAATACCAAAGGGAGTTAGTCTAAAAGAATTCTAGATAATATCTCAATGTAAATAAATAAAGAACACCTGGAAAAGTAACTATATAGGTAAAGACGATTTTTAAATGATAAATTTATATTTTTATTGGAAATAGTTGAAAATAGTTTATTGTAAACAGTCTATTTTACTATTTGATTTATAAGACAACTTCATAGAGTAATCATCTGAAATCTTGGCTGATGGATAAACACTTTGTAAAGATATAACCTATGACAATAATAGTATAAGGATGCGTGGGGATTGGAGATATCTAGGAGCTGACATGTATATACTATTGAAGATACGTTGTCACTAATACGTTCTATGTTTTAGATATTATTTGTAATCCCTGAGCAACCGCTGAGCAATATAGTAAAAAAGTAATGAATTAATTAAAATGATGCAAAAGAAAATATCAATTTAATAAAATAAAATGAATTGAGGAAAAGGACATAGACAAGTAGGAAACAACTAGAAAATGGCAGAATAGGTCATTGCTTATCAGCAATTATTTTACATGTAAATGGATTAAACTGTCCAGTTAAAAGGAATGGATTGGCACAAGAGATTAGGAACATGGTCATATTATATGCTGTCGACAAGCAACTCACTTTAGAGTCAATGACACAACATGTTGAAATTGTAATTATGATCTACAGAAGCTGCAGTGGCTGTATCAATAGACAAAATACACTTTATGACCAAAATTATTTTAAGAGACAAAATAGAACATTATATATTTATAAACATGTCAATCCACCAAGATGATATAATAACTATTCATATATACACACCTCTTTATAGAACCCCAAAACAGATGTATGTAGGAAAAACTAGCAGAACTGAATAGAGAAATAGACATTCTACAATAATAGGAATTGTTTTTAAAGGCAAGGTGCAGGCAGGAATGAAGGTGTGTGGGCAGGCAGGCAGGAAGAGAGAGGAGGAAGAAGCATCTTTATTTTTTTATTTAGTTGTTCACTCTGTTTGCTTCCCTCCCGGACATGGGACTCGAACCCTGGGGTATGTGTCCTGCACTCTGTCAAAGGTGATTGACCCAACCACTGCTCCATGAAGGTGTGCCAATAATAAGAATTCTTATAATAATAGATAAACATACCTAGACACATTATCAGCCAGGGAATATAAGACTGAGCAACACTATATACTTAGCAGTCCTAAAAGACATATGTAAAAGATTCCTTTTAACAACAGCAGAATATATGTTTTCCTCAAATTCACATGGTGCATTTCCAGGATAAATCATAAATTTGACCACATATCAAGTCTAAATAAATTTTATTCTATTTATTTTTTTAAGAAACGTTAACAGGCAGCAGTGAGGGTGAGTAGGCAGCAGGAAGAGAGAGGAGGAAGAAGCTTTGTTTATTTCATTTAGTTGTTCATTCGGGTTGCTCCCCTGGCCCTGGGTTGTGAACCCAGGTTCTTGGGATGTATGCGGACAGCACCCAATGGACTTATCCTGAGCCACAGGGCACACCTAAATAAGTTTGAAAAGACTCAAATCATTCCTTCTCCAGGCACAATGGAATGAAAATATGAAAACTGGAAAATTCACAAACACGTGAGAATTAGACAAAATCGTCTTAAACTATGCCCAATGCTAAAAGAAATGACGGCAAGGGGAAGGTAGGAAATACTTTAAGGGAACCAAAACAACATGTGTGGGAAGCCATGGCAGGGCTGCTCAGCAGAAGAGTTACAGCTGTGAAAGCCTACATTGAAATGAAGAAATATATTAGATCAAAATCTTTGCATTATACCTTAAGCAACTAGTAGAAGCACAAACTAGTTCAGAACTAGAAGAAAGGAAATAATAAATACTATGGTAGAGATCAATGTGAGGGAGAATTGGAAAACAGCAGAGTTAATAAAAAGTAGTGGGGTTTTTTCGGACTCAGAATAAAATAAGACTCAAACTACTAAAATCAGAATTGAAAGTGGGACTATTATTACTGCTATTACTAAAATAAAGAATGAGACAATTCTATGAACAACTATACACCAATTATTTAACCTAGATAAAACAGACAAATTACGAAAAACACAGAAATTACCAAAACTGATTTAAAAAGTTAGAAAATGTGAAGAGGCCTAAAACAAGTAACGGTATCAAGTCAGTAATCTTAATCTTAAACCTCCCAACAAATAGGGCACAATAAATAAATGGCATCACTAGGTAAATTCTACAAAATATTTAGTAAAGGATAAATATCAATCCTTCACAAACTCTTACAAAAAGCATAACTGAGGGAATACTTCCCAATTCTTTCTATTAGGCCATCAGTATTCTGATATCAAAACTAGGAAAAGACACTACAACAAAATAAAATTATAGACAGACCACTACCCTTATTAATATAGATGAAAACATCCTGAACGAAATACTAGAAAACGAAATTCAGTAGCATATTCAAATTACCATGCGATATGACTGATTGGGATTTATTCCAGAAATGCAAACTATGCATATAATTCAACATATGAAAATCACATTAGTAAAATCAAGGGAAATTTTGCACAAATGGCCATTTCAACTGATAGAGAAAAAGAGGCACTTGACAAAATCTATTAATGTTTATGGCAATGAACAAAACAAAAACAACACCCAACATACTAGGAATAGAAGTGAACATTTTTTGTGTTAGGTTTTTGAGGAATTTGTTTCTAATTATAAGAAAACAATATTTTTATTTGGGGCACTTACTTAGTATTTCACAGACCGTCAACAAGTTTTGAGGTAGGTTAACTATTGACATTGTTGTTTATAAACTAAAACTCAGGCAGAGGTTGTAGCACTTTTCCATAACAGGATGCTTAAGAATAACATGGTACCTTTGACCTTTGAGATTAGTCCTCTTTATTAATTCAATGGTGCTAGCTTGCAAATATTCATTAAAAAAGAAAAGGATAGATATTACAGAAAACCTACTTGGGGGTATTTTGTAATTCTTAAATCAATCCCACAAAGATTATCCATATCAAAAAAGGATCTACGTGCTGCCATTGCACATATATTCATAACATAACTGATCTTTGAAACTACAAGTGAGTATGTATATTACTGATTTGTTGCTGTTCTGCCTTTGCGGTGGATGCAGAGGGAAGAGCATCAGCTAAGTTCCTCAGCATGCCAGGCAGCCTTTCACTGCTGATGCTGTGCTCAAGGCCCCATTCGCAATGATTTGGGCTCACAGGAAAGCAGGTACACAAATGAAGCCAAAATCTAGAAAAGATGCCTGAATACAAAACAGTGGAGGTCCCGTGCAAGTCAAAGATGAAGAGAAAAATAATCTCTCATACTACTGATCCTCATGATACAGCAATACGACGTATGAGGAGGGCTCCTAAAAGAGCAGAAAATATGTCTCCTCCAAAGTCTGTTAATTAAAATTCTTTCTCACTAGACGACGCACAAGTAAAATTAAACTGATTTTATTAAAACGATACCTACAGAAGCAAATGTTCCACCTATCATGTAAATTATTTTAATTGTAACAAGACTAATTTGTGTTAGCTCCTCACAATTACTTAATCAGGATTATTTACCAGAATTCAGCTCATTCTGACATAGGTTTTTAGACCAGTCTTCTCAAGTATTTATTTCATTATAAAGTTTCTTTTATTTAAACTATTGTCAAATTTTAGTAATAACACAAGATTAAGAGTGGTTAACAACTGAGAAATTACAAGAACATCATTACATTATAAAAACAGCATTTAGCAGAGCAAATCTCAAGAATAAGGATACAGAGACCGATGCTTTAGACTGAATAGCAGAACCCAACACAATCTGAGTCAAAGAAGCAAGAAAAAAAGGAGGGAGTGGTCACAGGCAGCAGAATATCAATTGAGGCCTTTTGTTCTAGTGTTCTCAAAACTGACAGTGGGCGTAAATGTTTCTACATTTAAAATGTTAAATAAATTATGTGAACTGCAATTTTCATTAAAGTCAAAATGAAATATTCTGCGTAGGACAACAGCTATGCCTGAGCAACATATCATATTTGTACAAGGTCATTAAAAGTCATGGATGTTAGTAACGAATGAAAAAGCTTGTCTACAGCAGACTTGGCAAAGATTTCAATGTGGTGTTCTATAAGCCTGAGATGGCAAACTGTTTTTTCTGTGCAAAAGCTCGAATGACGTACACAGCTTCATGGAGGAACTCTTGTGCTTCTGGTTGGCACATAATCTATGTTTAAATCGGTGAAATTAATATAGTCATTTGTGGGAGGTTCTGCAAAACCTTTGTATCTACAAAAGGCCTAAAAGTAACTCAACAGTCAATGCACATGTACACTTCATAAGTGCCCTAACACTATGGACTCAATAAGAACACTAGCTTAATGGCAGCTGGCAAGCACTAGAGTCACATAATACACACTAAATGGACAAATGTTGGCCAAGTAAAATTCTATTGGTAAAGATGAAACAGGATGAAGGTCATTCAAGTTCAAGCACAGAGATACACATTTTTTGGAGCCCTATCTATTTGAATTTGAAATACGTGACTTTTCTTCCAACTTGTGGTCTTAAACTTCTGTTTTACAAAATATAAAAGGAAAATACAGAAATCAATACCACAGAGGTTATATTAAATAAGTCAGAATCCAAGTTGTCAATAAGATGAATGAAAGAAAATCAAAACATTAAACTGTACAACTTGCTTGTTACTTGTTGGAACCAGTCCTACACTAGGAGTTAGTTATTATGTACAATTATTTTCAAGCAGATTAGTAGCTCTAATGTGTTTTACATCAGTGCACTGTCACACTAATAAAAGATTCTACACATGTACAGTCCCTTACAATAGCAGCTTACACTTCTGCAATGCTATCACTCTCCAATGACTTCGTGAACGAAAGAAAAGAAAAAGTGGAGATGTAACACACCAAGGAGAAATAACAAACTTTCTAAAAACATAATAAAGGGTCAAATGAAAAATTCATAGCTAACATATTGATGACTAGAATCAGATACTGAAATAAGCAACAATATTCATGATGATGGAACCAACTGTCAAACCAAGTTGGATGGTAAGTAAAAGAAAATGAGAAGTGTTTTGCAGTCATGCATCACATAATAACAGGGATATGTGTATTATTAGGTGATTTCATAGCTATGTAACAACTACTATACAAAAAGTATAATTATACAAATAAACCTAGATGGCATAGCCTACTACACACTCAGGCTATGTGGTACAGACTCTTGAGTCTGCCTTCCTACGTATAGTCCATCCTTGACCAAAATATCCTTAAGAAATGAATGCCTGTATTTCACCTTACTTGTCTTCTGATCTTTACACTCAGCTGAGGTCTCCTTAGACTTCCAACCAGTGACTGAAAATGTAAATATTAATGCCGGTCTATTCCTATGGCGGGGGAACTCTTCTGAAACGTAACGCTGACTTACCTATTATTATCCCATCAATCTGGCTGAGCCTTTCCTAGAAATCTACCACACTATGAAACTTTCTACCAATTATAATTTCTTTCTCTTCTTCAGAGAAATCAAACAGGCTTTGTCATCTGAGACTCTTCTGTCTATTCTTATTTCCCTGATAAATCTCCTGCCTACCTAAACATGTCTTGGTATCTGCTTCTCAGAGGACTGAATTAATATACTCTGTGTGTTCCAGTTACACTTATCTCTAAAATACATACTTCCATTATTGCACTTAATTTACTGTACTTGAATACATATTTTTAAGCTTTATCTTTTTAAACATTATCTTCAATAAACTTTTTTAAATTGTTGATATTTATCTACTTTGTTCACAGTGCTAAATTCATTTTGAACACAGACATTGTGTCTCAGTCTATATTTCACACCACACCCTCCACCAGAGTTCCAGTGTATTTCACCACCACCTTTTCCCCTCTTTCCTTCCCTCCCCCTCCCATCCAACCCTGGCAGCCATCATCCTGTGAACTGTGACTTTTTGCTGGGGTTTATATTTCTTTTGTTGCATTTCACTATATTCCACATGAGCGAAACCACTCTACATTTCTATTTTTCTTTCTGACTTATTTCACTTACATGATCCCTTCTAGTTCCATTCAGATTGTTACAAAGGGCACAAGTTCATTTTTTTAGTAGCTGTATAGAATTCCACTCAGTGTGTATATCACAGCTTCTTTATCCTCTCTTCTGTTGTTAGGCATTCAGGTTGTTTCCATGTGTTGGATATTGTGAATTGTGCTGCTGTGAACATCAGGGTGCAGATATACTTTTTTCTGATTAGAGATTTTGTATCTCCTGGGTATATGCCCAAGCGTGGCATTGCTGGATCAAAAGACAAAAGAGATCAAAGTAAAACTAAGCAATTGGGGCTCCATCAAGCCAAAGATTTTCATACAGTAAAAGAAACTACCACTAAAATAAAAAGACAACCCACAGAATTGGAGATTTCCACACAGCATACATCCGATAAGAGCTTAATCTCCAAAATATATAAAGAGCTCACACATGTCAACAATAAAAAAGCAAATGACCTACTCAAAAAATGGGCAAAAGAACTGAATAGATACCTATCTAAAGAAGACACACAGATGGCCTCCAGACACCTGAAAAATTGGTCTACATCACTTATCATCAGAGAAATACAAATAAAAATTACAATGATATACCACCTCACACTAGTGAGAATGCTCTATATAAAAAAAATGGAAATAGAAGGTGTTAGAGGGTGTTTGGAGAAAAAGGAACCCTCCTCCACTGTTAGTGGGAATGTTAACTGGAACTGCTTTGGAAAACAGTATGAAGATTCCTCAACCAAACAAAGATGGATCTGTCATTCGAATGACATAATTATTTATCTTTACTCAGTTGACTGTAAGCTGGATGAAAGTAGATATTGCATTTTACTCATCGTTACCATCCCCAGAGCCCAGCATATATTGTTTAGAATATAGACCATATATACACACATATAGCCCAGTTACATATGCATTTAGCCTAGTATAGTATTTCTTGGTTTTACACACACACACACACACACACACACACACACACACACACACACACACACACACACACACACATATATACATATATACACCTGAAGTTTATGGTATTTCATTAATGGAGGTCTATTGCCCGTGGGTGAGGCTGGAGTACAGAGCAGAGACATGTTACAAATGTCTCCAGGTATATGAAGACATCACTCTGGTTAGCTGATTGGGACCTCAGGCAGCTGCAGTTTCTGGGCTGATTAAGTACCCTGAACTACCTTGTCCATTTATGCATATCCCACTTGTCTGTACAAATTTTATCATTCTTTCTGGTGCCATGATTTGAAATATTTGCATGGCACAGCTATAGAAGGTATTCCTGCAATTTGGAAAAAATAAGGTATAGTGGATTTTGATGTATCCAAGCCTTCACACCATGGAAATCATTAGTTTTCCACACTGTAGTAGTTCTTTAACTGTTTAGCAAATGAAATAGGAGTTTTCCTCTGTGAAAAAAAATTTAAAAATTGTAGTAAACAGATATCATCATATAGTAGGCTAAGTATTTGCTAGACTGAAGATTGAAACTAGAAAGTAGAAAAAATAGGATGAAAATGAGCTCTCACTCTCAGATAAACATTATAATTCCCTGTTATCAAATTATCAATTCATTGACTCTGTCTTTACTTATTTTTTTCCTGAAGAGGGTTATTTTCACAAAGATAAAAGTTCTGAATATGGTCTTAATGCAAGCCAAAAACAAAATAACTATGCCTAAAGAAATGTATATGCATGAATAACTCATAATAATGAATTGACAAATAGGATTCCTGGATACAAACAACACTTTAGAAATCATTTGTCTCCATATTTAATTCCCAATATGTTAAACCTGATTTATAGATAGAATTATAAAGGACTGAAGCTTGAAGGAGTCTCAAATCATCTAATCCCACCCTCATTTTATAGAGAAATAAATAGGAACTCTGAGAAAAGTCATTGGGTAAGGCCACAAACGAAAAGGTGACAAACAAAAATAGAATGCAAATATTCTCTATGGTAGTTCAGTGTTTTTGTCTATCCTTTCAGCATTATTTAATGTAAAAAACATGACTATTTTAGGTCACTGGTAAAATAGCTCACACATGAGATGTATGAATGTCAGGACACAAAAATCAGTGGGGCAAGGCAGAGATTAAGTTTAAGGCAGGGGTAGCTGTGGAGGAGACAAATTCTGAGAAAGAAGAAAAGAAGTTTTAGCTCCAACTCTCACATTTTGACCAAAGAACTATATGTATTAGTGATAGAACCTAGTCATAGGTAATTTCAAATCATCTTATTTTTTATTAAGATATCCTTCACATATAAAATTCACACTTTTTGGAGAACATTTCTGTAAGATTTTACAAATGTACACAGTCATATAACCATGACCACAGTGAAGATATGAGTCTTTCAGCTCAAAAAAATCCCATTCCTATTGATAAACTGTATCTATTGTAACTTCCAATGTCCAGAAGTCACTGATCCCTTTTTTATCCCTGCAGTGTTGTCTCATTGAAAGTGTCTCACTCACTCACTCACACAAAGAAATGTCTTACTTATTTGCCTCAGCTAATGCCATTCAGATTCACCTATATACTTTCAAGTACCAGCAGTTAATTCATTTTCGTAGTTGAGTAGCTTCTAATATATGGAGGCATCAAAATCTGTTTATGCACTTTCCAGATTAGGACCATTTAGATTATTTCAACATATTGATCATTACAAATAAAACTGTGAACATCCCCATACAATTTAATGATTTGCATATATTTTAATTGCTCTTTGGTACCTAGGTGTGGAACGCTTAGGACATGTGAAAAATGTGTGTTTCTATATACAATTGCCAAACCAATGCCCTTCTGAGACCACTCTGTTTTCCTACCAGATGCAGAAGATAATCATAAGGGTAGAACAGCCCTTCTTTAATAATTGCCACTCCTGAAGAAAGACAACATTTCGATAAGACTAATACCATTGACTATTACTGCAGGCTGAATGAGAAATGGAATAAAAATGAGCCCATTTAGGACCAACCAACTTTGGAGAAGTGAACCCCTTTCAAGAGGAGCCAACAACTGCAGAGCAAGGGTAAGAGATCTCAGAACTCTATTGTATTCCAGAATTGCAAAATGACCAACCATTTAGAGACGAAGTATTACAACAGAACACATGAATGATTATTAAAGACCAATAGCTCGTGAAAAGCGCTTCCTTTCACGGTGTATGGATGCATCTTTGTGAGTTTGCCACTGGTGGGAAGGTGGGGAAAGAAGGGGACAAGCAGATAAAGGGGACATGGGGTCCTGTAGTGTTGAGGAACACAACTAGCGAGACATTGGAAATAAGGACTTTGTGGGAACTGAACACTAAAGACATATTTCCCCTAAACACCATCACCCAGGCAAGATTGTGGTGTTTTCACATGTGTTTGGGAGTCCGGGTTAATGGCAGGGCCTAGCCTCACAGAAACCGGAAATAAAGCGGGTTTGAGGTGAGGAAAGTGATGACATTCTCAAAAACAGGCAAAGAAATTGCCCACCAGTAACCTACCTTATAGTGGTAGGTATATATACCTCACAGACTGCTGTTAACATCTAAAAAGACCCCCGGGGGACAAAAAAGCCTCACCCTATCAAAAGTCTTTAACATCACCCCAAAGAATGGAAATAATGGTGGAGTACAGCAGTGCCCTCCCATCCCCACCCCTGTGCACCCCCCATTCCCCCAACTCCGCAGTCAGGAGGAGGAGCGAGCCACCCCAGTCCAGCAATAAAGAAGAGAATTTTCTGCAGAGGTTCTAAAATCAAGATTACAACAGTGTAAAAGCTGGTTTGTTTTATTTATACAATAGCATTTCTAAATCATGTCGGCGAGGAAACAATCTTTCCATCCCAAATCTTTTGTTAGTGTAAATTCTAAAAGATTTCTTTGGTGACTATTACATTTCAGTGTTACATATATAATCATATATAATTACATATTATTATTACATTCATAATATATACCGTATGTACACATGTACAGAATTATGTAGCTTGTGTAATACTAATCATATATATGCCTATACAAGTATATGTACATACAATTTTATATATGTATGCATGTTTGTAAGACTGCAATTAGCACATCTGTATTTCTCATTAGCCACTATATAAGGCCCTTTATCTGGAGATCTTTTTATTGGAAGGTAGGCCCCAGACAACAGCTAACTCAGTTATCCCTGCTTTTCTTTTCTTTTTTTCAAAGGAAAAGTGCAGGTAAGAATGAAGGCAGTAGTAGACCAACCAGCAGAGAGAGAAGGATTAAGCATTTCATTATTTTTCATTTAGTTGTTTACATTGGTTGTTCCCTCTGGGTCTGGGACTTGAACCCAGGGCTATGTGGCCTGCATCTTTCAGAGGCGATTGACCTAACTGCTGCTTCCACCAGGGCACATATCCCTGCTCTCTTCTAAAGTATCATCTTAATTGTTGGTAACTGTGCATCAAGTCTACTTCCAGTATGCAGTCACTTTGGAATGTATGACACACCGTCCCAGCTTTTACACAGAGGCGTCAAAATAAACAATGAAAGCAAGTTACAATAAAGACAAAAAAACTTTTATAGTTCTGAACATTTCACATAATCACTTGTTTTTATTCACGTCTAATCAGTGAAACAAAATGTGAACTGCAAGGTATAAATTTTTTTGAAGGGGCATGCAACATTTGATGGTATTAGAGCATAAAGCATTTTTCTGAATTGCAACAGTATTTTTGAAAATGAAATGCATTATCTCTAGTCATTTCTAATGGCAGAAAATAAGACACTATACTTGCTTTGTGATTTAGTAGTTACCTAAATTGCACTGTTTGCACAGTCTTTGCTTTCTTTATAAAAGTTTTGTTCTTGCTATTATACTATATATAAAATGCTCAGTGGAAGAAAATTCACCATGTCTTTCTCCTGACTATGACTGTTTTTGATGCATGAGTATTACTAACGTCTTTCCTCCATTCAAGACTGCCTGTTAAAAAAAAAAAAAAAAAAAAAAACCATGCCTCCCAGTGTCAAATACACTTGTGCCACTGGAGGGGGATATTTTATTGCCTAAAAACTCTCATAATTTTCCCCAGTGTCTAGGTCTTTTCTTTTTCTTTCTGTTGTTTTTATTTTAAACAGCTCTGTTGAGGTACAATGAACTGACAATAAGCTACACGTTTTTAAATTGCACCATTTGATACATTTTGATTGTGTTGACCACAATCAGAGGGAACTTTTTGATCATCCCCAAGAGTTTTCTTTTACCAGTTTACACTGTTTCACCCCCTGGTTATCCTCCCCTCTTATACTCAAGTGATCTTGGATCTTTTTTCTGTCACTACAGTTTTGTTTACATTTTCTAGAGCTTTATACAAATGGAATCAGACAGTATGTCCTAGTTTATGTCTGTACTCATGTCTGATTTCAGTCAGTATAATCACACTGAGGTGCATTCAGATGGCTGCAGGAATCTCATTCCTTTTCACTACTGGGTAGCAGTGCATTGTATGGACATGTATGTGCATTCATTCACCTGCTAGTGGGCACTTCAGTTGCTTTGAAGTTGTAAAGACAAGTCTTTCAGTGGATATATAATTTCACTTATCCGGGCTAAACACCAAACAGTAGGGATATCTAGAACATAAGGTAGCTGTAAACAGGAAAATGAAACTTAAAACCCTTTCTTTCCCAAAGTGGTTATTCCATTGTAAATTTCTCCCAGTAGTGTGGGAAAGTTCCAGTTCCATCAAATCTTCAAGATACTTGCTCTAGTCAAGCTTTTTAATTGTAGGCATTCTGATTATGTAGCATGGGTTCTCACTGCAATTTTAATTCATATTTCCATAATGATGGATGATGTTCACAAACCTATTATGGTCTTATCAACCCTCTCTATCTCCGTTTCCCTAAGTGTTTGATAGACGTCTCCAGGGGCACGTGGAGGCCTGACGTCGCCTCAGTAGTGGGGACTCAGCGATGCTGAGTCTTCCACAGCTTGGAGAAGTTCTCGTGGTTTCCAGCAGAATAGAATACCTCCTAATACAGGGTTTGTTTCAGTTCCCCATCCCCAATTGTAGTGGCTCTTCACCTGTGCCCTCAGGACAATAGGTATCAGTGGTTTTCACTTCCACCTGGGTACTGCATATGCTAGGGGGATAGACTTCCGTCAGGGCTACATCCTTTTCCCAAAGAAGCTAGTGCCCTGCTCTACCTTCAGGCCCCAGTCCTCCTCAGTCTCAGTCTCATCATGGCCAGAGAGGTGCAGTTGGGTTTCATTTCATGTGTCTGCCCACCCCAGAGATTCTGTATGGCACTCTAGGCCAACGCTCCCTTTAGAAATTCTTCAGAAATGCCACTGTGCTTTTCTTAGTTTATGAAGTAGCATGCCTCGCAAGTGAGCAGTGCTCATAGCCCTTCCCTCCTTGGAGGCACTTGTTCCTTAGTTGTGTGCCTTGTAGATGGTTCTCTCGTGGCTTCAAGAGGAGACTGACATTTTTCAAATCATCAAGGATTTTGAAGTGGAAGTAATGTTCTTTCCTAGTTTTTGTACCCTAAGCACAAGATGAAAATCTATTTTTCATTTTTCATATTCAGTAACATTGCATCATAATCATTATTCTCAAAGAGGTTGTGGATTATTTAAAATTCATTTGGGCCTTGTATATTTTTAAATGTTCCATTTATACTTAAAAAGAATATACATGTTCAGTGTGCCCTGGTGTCCTAGCGGTCTAGTACACCTGGGAGCAGTCCCACATCCGTCCCAAGGTACCAGGTTCAAAACCCGAGGCTGAAGGGGAACAACCAATGTGAACAACTAAATACAAATTTTTTTAAAAATGCTTCTTTCTCCTCTCTCTTCCTGCCTGCTTGCTTCTTCCCCTTCATTCCTGCCTGGACCTATCCTTAAAAAAAAAAAAAAAAAAAGATTATGCATGCTATACTGACTAGTATAAAGATATATATAAATATTATATAATATATCAATATGCATTAAAATATGCAATATTTATTAGACTTACATTAATATTTCTGTATTTTCTATACACTTACCTGATTTCATCTCTTTGATCTATCAGTTTTTAGTAGACCAAGTTAGACTGCAAAAAATACTGCTAACTTATTTACTTCTCATAACTGTCAGATGTGCTTTATATATTAGGAGTCTGCATCTTAGTTTCACAATTGTTCTATGTTTTTGATCTATTGTTTCTTTTATTAGCACATATTCTCCTTCTTTGTCCTTTATGATATTTTTGCTTACATATCTTACTCATCAGATAATAAAATGTTTACCTTGTCTCTACCTCTTTGAAATATTATGGTGTATTTTTATACCCTTATATTCTCTGACTTTCTTAAGATATTAATACTTGTCCTTTTTTCTGTCATCTTGTTTTATTCTTTCTGATTTTGATTTTGCTATTTTTGCTATTTTAATCTTTCACCACATGATTTTCAATCTCTGTATACATTTTACCTTAAATGCTTCTCTCGTAGATACTTTATTTCTTACATCATATTCTTTCACTAGTCCACTCTTACCTTTCGTTCTATAGAGTATCTTTTCTTCTGTTTACTTAATAATAAACATTCTACATTAATAGTTGTACTGGTTACCCTTATCTTATTAAGAATCAGACCTAAGAATTTTCTTTTTATTATCAGTGTCTCAAGCTTATAAAACTCCTTTGCCTTGTTTCAAACAAGACAAGAACTTCAACACACCAATTCTATTTCTCCCATCCCCTCTGCCTATTTACGTCAATGTATGGGAGGCCTCCCTCAACCTACTGATGCCAATATATTTTCTTATGTCTTCATCTTTATATTTTTCCTACAACTCTTTCTCCTCTTCCTCCTTTTTCTTTATTATTAGCTCCCTCTGGCGCTACTTCTATCTAGGGATATGTGTACAATAGAATTAACTATAAAGATTCAACCCCACCAGCCCCCTCCCCTGCACCATGCCCCACCACCCTCTTAGTGTGATTGGAGTCGTATAATAAATCACAGAAGGGAGGGGAGCTTACAGAACAGACTCATTTCTTATGGCTCTGAAGACTAGGGAATTCCCAGATCAAGGTGTCGACAGATTCGTTTCTTGATGAGAGCTTTATTCCTGGTTTGTAAATAGCAGTCATTTCATTATATAGTCACATGGCAGATAGCAGAAAATGTCTCTTCTTATAAAGGACTAATCCCCTCCTGAGGGCTCTACCATCATGATGATCTAATTACCTCCCGAAGGCCCCAACTCTAAATACCATCACACTGAAATTAAGTTAACCAAACATAGGAATCGTGAGAAGACAAAAACATGCAGTGCATAGCTCCCTATTCCCACACACATCCATCCATCCAACTATGTTCTTCCTCATTAAGTATCTCTGATAAGACTTAGTTGTTAAATGCTACTCTAAAGTTGATCAACCTCCCTTCCACACCTATTCTAACTCCAGTGTTGGGTTAAAGAAGTGAATCAGTAGCCTGGACTCATTCACCAGCTTGTCAAGAATAACTTTGTCAGTTTCTCATTTATTCACTTCAACAAAAGCCTCATATGTCAACTTTCACTCCAGTTCCCT
>RJWH01008454.1:0-30289 GCA_004363575.1 Solenodon paradoxus
AGGAGGAGCAGGAGGAGGAGGAGGAGGAGCAGGAGGAGAAGGAAAAGAGAAGAGTGTGCAAAAGAGTTGTATCCAAGTTGAGAAGTCTCAGTAAAACTCTGGTAATTGTGCAAGAATAGACCGATGAGACAGAAGACACACAAATTTTAGGTAAAGAATATACAAGAATAAATCTGTAGGGGAAAAAAATAAAGAAAAAGTAACAACTGGCTTTACAAAGGAAAGTAAGATAAAATTGGATCCTCTCCCCACACTTACAAAAAGAAATGAACTCCAGTCGAATGAGTCCCACATACACAAAGAAAATCCATACAATTTAAAAGCGAAACCAAGCAGCATAGCCTTATGACCCAGAGATAAGAGGCACTAAACCAAAGAGAAACCACACAAATGAGATGAATAACTAACCATGTCAGAAGTACAAACTACAGTACAATGAAAGATTCCTCAGGGAAAACAAGACTGGCCACAGATCGGAAGAAGATACATGCCATGATTGATTATATTTGACAACGAAGGTGTCTCTAGACACATAAAGAACTTCTGCAAATCAGTAAGATTTTAAAAAATAGGCAAATACAAAGAGTCAAATACGGAGAAGAAACAACAATCCTCCCAGACCCTCACGGGAAGCAAGGGAGTGAAAACGGGGCAGTCGGGACGCCAGGCGGCGGTCATCGCGGGCGGGGGTAATCAGAGCTCCTGGAGCAGTGGCGACTGGGAACCTGTCACGTGTGTGTCTGCAGCAGGACAAATGGGCAAAGAGCAGAAGGGACTACTCAGCTGTTAAGTGCTTTCCCCAGAAGTCCCATCCACGATCCCGACATCAACACACACAGCTGGAAAACCGCTCCGGGCTGGATCAGTGACCGGCCGCACCAGGGTTTTGACCAATCGAAAGGGGTAGGCGGTGGTGTCTCCACCTCATTCCCTGACAGTGCGGTCCTCAGTCGTGGTGGCCTCCAGACCAGGGACCCCTAGACTTGCAGAGCTGACGCCTCCTGCACCCACCAACCGTCGGTCCTCAGAGAAGTGCCAGGCAGCCGGGAAGGGGAGGCTGCATAATTCCACGACGTTACACAGAACCTCGGGTGAAGCAGAGGAATGCGAGGCAGAGGGTGGAGAGAAAGGGCTCCTGTCGCTTGGACCTGGGTTCCAGCCACCGAGCCCCCACCTGCCCCTGGGAAGTGTAAGGACGCCTCCTTTAGCCAGGGACGAGTGCGTGTGGTCATTCGGACAGCCCAGCATCCATGCAGCCCACTCCGGGCACCAGAACTCAATTTGCGTCTGTGGGGAGGTCACCCCAAGTGTCTTTGTGGGTGCGGGGTCACTGCCCAGCCCGCACCGAGCGCCCCCTTCAGCCCTGGGCATCCTGGTCGCCACTCCGGACGCCGTGGTGGAGCCCAGGGCCCCGAGGGCGGTGCGGTGGCCTCGGCCCAGCCTCCGCTGCAGCCAGGCCGCCCCCTTCCTGCGCCCACGGCCACGATGTGATGGATTTAATTTATTGTAGGAAACCCTTAACGGCGCAGGCGCTTTGGCGAGCCGGTGACAATAGGCATGAAGCACACATTTAACCCGTCTGAATGGGGGCTAGATTTACTGTCTGGGCCAGACGGGATTTTTGTCCGCAAGTCATCTCGGAGTACATTGGCCACTAAAGGTCTCAACAGCAGTCGAAGACGGAACAAAGGAAGTAAATTTTAAAAGGAACTTTGTCAAGGAGGTTTAGATGCTCCCCACATAGAAACACAGGCCGCCTCACCGGCGTGACTGTGGGACTCGCTGAGCGGGTACGGATGGGGGGAGATGCTAATGAAGCCGTTTAAATGCACGTTTGATGGACCCTGGAGAATGGGGCCAATTTCATACAGGCCTGCAGCAAGGTTAAGGAATCAAAGAAGGTGGCCGTCACTTTTGCTGCCGGGACAAGGCCCCATTGTCAGGGCCGCCTCTTTCGGCCGCGAAGCGTGTTTTTCACCAGTGTTTATCGATGCACATCCGAGCGCGGCCGACTGGGCCTGCGGGATTTATGGCCAGAAACAAACCTCTCAGAGGGAAAAGAAAACAGCTCCTACCAGCTGGGGAAGGGCTGTTTACGAGGGCCCTGCCGCGCTGCATTAAGTGGCCTGGGCTGGAGGCTCCGTGGGGGGTGGGCGGCATCGGCAGCCAGGGGCCCGGCCTTGCAGATGGAGGGCTCTTGCCACCGCAAACAATCACAGGCGGGAAGGAGACTCGAGTGACCTCTGAGGCCACCTGAGGGGTTCAGTGTCTGGTCTCAGCTGCTCTTCCTTCAGGTGGCCCAGACCTGGGCCCCTTGCCGTGGGGCTCACCCACGAACCTGGTTCCGGGAGACCCGAGACACCCACTGGTCCATGGCGACTGTTGGTGGGAGGACCATGTGGGAACTGGTTCCCCACGCTGAAGGCGGGTGCCCTGTAAACTTCCACGGTGGCGGCCACCTACCCCATGCTCCAGACCTTTGACCCAAGCCCCAACCTTGGCCCCATGCTCCCCTGGAGCCAGGGCCCCCTGGCCCTCCCAGACAGGCTTCCTCCCCCCTGAACCCGGAGTCAGGCCCCGTGCTCCCTGGTGGCTGGTGTTTCCTGCTCACGCTTCTGCTCCAGCCCCGCTGGCACCGCCTCCTGGCCGAAATGCTCCTCTGCCCAGAACAGTGCCAGCCAGAGTGTGGCTGGGAGCAGGGCACAGTATCACGCGTGCTTGAAAGCGTGCTTGTTTGGGACCCACTCACCCCGATGAGCCAGAAGCTCCGGAGTGTGGGGCCCAGAGATCCTCCTGAGCATTTCCATTAAAGATTCTCTCTCCCCCCGCCACCCCCCAGAGGGAACAGGTGCCATGATAAACGTCCCTGGGAAGAACGGGAAGGAGGGGGTTGGTCTCTGTACCCTCCCACTCAGGTTAGGGCGCTGAGGTCTTCCCGGCATGGCGTGTGGCAGGGAACATGGGTCGTGCTCCCCCTGGAAGGGCACTGAGGCGGGCGGGCTGCTCGACAAAACAGCAGGGATGTTCTCTCTCGGTTCTGGAAGCCGCAAGTGCTAAGTCAAGGCCGGCCGCACGCCCCCGAAGGCACAAGGGGCTGCTGGCGACCCCGGGTGCTGCAGGTAGGTGCCTCCTCCAGTCTGCCTCCCTCTGCACGGCCTTCCCCCGTGCGTCTGGGTCTCGGGTCTCCCCGTCCTTTCTTTCATAAGGACCCGTCATTGGAATCAGCACCCACCCGAAATCGACCAGGGTCATCTCAACACCATTAGCTTGACGATGCCTGTGAAGACGCGATTTCCAGATGCTCAAGAACCGAGGACTTGGCGCTGTCCTGGGGACACGGTTCGGCCCAGCACGGGGCAGTCGGGTGACAGCCGGGCTCTGCAGGCTGACTGAGCGCAGGGCCCCGTGCCAGTGACCTGCTTGCAGGTCCCTTCTCCGCGCCCCGGTCTCCACGTCTGAGCACAGGAAATAATAAAAGTGTCTCCCTGGCCTCCTCTTGCTCCCCCAGCTCTACCTGCTGCACCTGGCGCTGGAGCTTCTGGAAAGTGCCATTTCCCTGTTACCCCCTTGGGCTCCCTACTGCCCCCGTATGCCACCCCCACTCCCTTTGCAGAGCACCAAGGCCACTCGTGGTCACCAACCCTGCCTCGCCAGCTGCATTTCACATCCTAACAGCATCCTGGGGCACCGGACGATTTCCTGATTTCTCTCTAGAATGCTCTTTCGACCCTCCTTCTGCCAGTGTCTCCGCTTTCCCTCTCGCCCTCACCGCTTCTCTCCGCCCTCTGGAAAGCAAGCTGCAGTCCTATGGGGGTGCAGTGACACGGTGCTGCGGC
The DNA here is from genome assembly GCA_004363575.1 of Solenodon paradoxus. Classification (NCBI taxonomy): domain Eukaryota; kingdom Metazoa; phylum Chordata; class Mammalia; order Eulipotyphla; family Solenodontidae; genus Solenodon; species Solenodon paradoxus. Next base: position 3,837 of record RJWH01008454.1, read on the forward strand.
TCTGGGAACCACACTCCCCTCCTTAGCTAAACTGCCGGCAGCACCCCATGGATGCCAGGATGGTTCTTGACTCCTTACCCTTGTCGCCGGTGTCCCCAGTCACCTGTGTCTGCTGCCTCCACATTCTTCTCCTGGACAAGCCCTACCCCACACGCTGCTCTGGGGTTGTCACCTCCAGAAGGCCCTTCTGAGCCCCTACCCGACTCAAGGGCAGTGTGGGGACCCCTCCTTCATGCCCTTGTAAAGAGTTCATCTTTACATTTACCAATTTTTCCAAAGTATCTCTTCATAAACATCAAGCCATCAGGTCTTACTGTCTAATCTGAGTCCGGTACATGGGTGACACGTCGCAGTGAAATCACAAAGTAGCACACTCACGCTTGCAAAGTTACCTGGTTTAAGAAGCGAAGACCACCGTGATCCAGAGGAGGAAAGGACAATGTTTTCAATGAATGGTGTTGGGTTGATCAGCTAGATGATGCACAAAAATTAACCTTTAACTCTCACTGTGCACAGAAATTAATGTCACCGCCAATTTGCATTAATGAGGCCGACTCCTGCCAAAGTAGGATCCAGAGTCCCAGAATACAAAAATGTAAAATTTCAACTGAATACCATCACTCTAAGAACCAGGAATATCTCAAGCTGAATGAGAAATGACAATTACTAGATGCCAACACCAAGAAACAGATATCGGAATCATCTGACAAAGATCTTAGCAAATCTGTGAAAAAAATTCTTCCATAAGCAATTATGAATACTTGAGGAAAACAGAAATCATTAGCAGAGAAATAGAAAATGTGGAAGAAGTGAGTGTAAATTTTATAAATAAACAATAGAATAACTGAAAACTTAACACTCACTGATGGCATCAATAGCAGAATGAAAGGGACAGAGGAAAAATCATGGAAGGCAGAATAACTGAAATAAAATCTGGACAAAAGAATATAAAAAAAATGGAAGCAATCTTCAGGAATGTGTGCCACCACAACTAAAGCTCTAATATTCATGCCATCAGGGTCCCAGAAAGACAGGAGAAAGAGAGAAAGACCGGAAAAGTCCTCAGCAATCATGGCTGGAAACTCCCCAAATAGTTGAAGACTCAGAAACCTACAGATTCGAGAAACCGAGAAGACTCTAAATAACATACCCCAAATAAGTGCACACCGAGACACATCCCCATCAAACTTCCGAAAACTAAAAACAACATGAAATTTGCAAAGTCACCGCAGAGAAACCCATGAACTGAAAGAACCAACAGGCAAATAAGGAATGATCGAAGATTCTAACCCCCTTCTCTCAACAGTGCTGTCAACTCACAGGATCTAATCAAAATTTATAGAACATTCTACTCAAAAACAGTAGAATACACATTCTTTTTAAGTATTGGTGGAATATATACACCAAGATAAACCTTTTCCTGAGTTACACAGCAGACCTCAAAAAATTTAAAAGAATAGAAGAATGCTCTCCAGCCAACGCGGTCAAAATGGAAATAGCAGGAAACAAAACAGGAGACTGTCTTAAACACAGAAACTAAAGGCATGCTTCTAAGCAATCCTTGAGTCAAAGAGGAAGACTCAAGAAATTTTTTTAGGTACCTCAAATGTAATGAAAGTGAAAAGACAACGCGCCAGTATTAGTGGAACACAATTAAACAATGAGAAGAAAATCTCTAGCTCTGCATGAGTACGATCGAGAAGAAAGCATGTGAAATCAAGAAGCTCCCACCTCAAGGAACTGGAGAAGAAAAGAGCAAATAAACCTAAGCAAAGTGAGAATAAAGATCAAAAATAAAATTGAAAAAGAGTTGGTGAAATAAGGAGTTGGTACTTTGAGAACAATAACAGACAAACCTCTAGCAAGATAAAGAAATAAAGAAGACACAACTGCCAGCAGTAAGAATGAAATGGGATATCATGGCAGACCCTGCCTGCAGACGCCATGAGGTTAAAATAAAACATGCTGAACTACACTGCACATGTCATTTTGACAACTCGCCTCGAATGAAACAGATCACTTGAATAGCCTTTTTAAGGAAACGCAGGCCCTAACTTAAAAACTCCGTGTCGAAATTCTCCAGCCCAGATTATTTCACTGGAGGAGAATTCCAAGTGTTTACAGAAATAGCATCAATTCTACACAGTCTGTTCCATCAACAGAGAAGGAAACACCAATTCACTTGATGATGTGAGAACTATTCTGATAGCAAAGTCAAAGCTGGCACAAGAAAAAGAACAGAAAGTTAAAGACCAGCATCCCTCGTGAACATAGACGCAAATTTCCTTGCAAAGTATTAGCAGATAGAATGAAGCAATATGTGAAATGAATTGTGCGCGGTGATCAATAGGACTTTATTTCAAGAATGCAAGTCTTGTTTAATACACAATAATTAATATAATTCACATAGTAACAGACTAGGAAGAAAATTCACACGACCATGTCAACCAGTGCAGAAACAGCGTCTGACAATAGTTGATATGAATGCATGATAAAAATGCTGCAGTGAAGAAGATTAGAGGGAACCTTCCTCGACTTGGAAAAGAATATCTACTTAAAAGTCTACAGCGAACTTAATACTTAATGGTGAAAGAATGAACACTTTTTTCCTGTTTTTGAAGATCGGGAACAAGGAAGTCTGCTCTTATCACTACTATTGAATATAGAACTGAAAGTTCTAGGCCAGCAACAGCTGAGATAAGGGGGGAAAATGAAAGGACATACGAATGAGGAAAAATAAATGAAATTTCCTTCTTTGCAGATGGCATGATTATGTATGTAGAAAGTTCCAAGAAATCGACTCAAAACTCCTAGACCTAATAAGCAGGTTTAGCAATATCACTGATGACATATTTCTCTGTGTATCATGAGCGCTTTTTTTGGTCAAAATTTGTGAGGGAAAAATAAGGGTGCCATAATACCTGGCTAGTACTAATTTAATATCTATATAAATGTTTTTATTTCTTTTTGCTTATATCTGTTCTTATGTTTTGTAATTATTTTACATGAAATTCCTCATAGCATAATATTTTTTTAAATAAATGCTGAAATTCCTTTAGATACAAAAAACTACCTAAATATAAACAAGTGAAAATTTAAATTAAAAATTCTAATGAAAATTTTTTTTTTCCCTGAAAGTCTGGTCCAAAAATGTAGGTATACATGATGCACGGCAAAATATGGTATTTCTATAACTAGCAATAAACACATAAATTTAAGTTTTCAAACATAATACCATTTAGGTTGCTGAAAGAGTAAATACCTAAGTGTAGGTTTAATGACGCGTGACAGGGCTGACACGCTGAGAACAACACAGTCCCAAGCAAAGATGTCAGCAAAGATTTAAAGCACGGAAAGACATACCATGTTCATGGAAGAGAAAAGTCATTAGAGTCAAGTTACTGGTTCTCCCTAAATTCATGTAAAGATACTGGCTAATATACACCTATTCTTAGAAAAATCCCAATAAAAATTTTGTAAACTATAGATATTATTTTAAATGGATATGGAAAGTAAACCAGAAGACATCAATTTTTTTTAATAAAATCAAAAGAATGTGATCCGAAGGCTTATTATACAGCTGCAATAATCCAAGCAGTGGTATTGGCGGAGGGGCAGCCACACACATCAATGATATGCAACAGAGAACCCCGAATCAGACCTGCAGACTACATCTCACAATTTTTTGACATAGCTGCAAATGCAATCTGTGGATAAAAGACCACATTTATGACAAGGGACACTGGACCTGTCGAACCATCATAGGCAATAAAATTAATCACGACCTATATGTCACGCCTTAAGAAAAATTCACTCACAATGGATTCGTGTGTCTGTAACAAAGCTATCAAACTTCTGGAGAAGAGCATAAGCTATTTAGGCTATAAAGCTAGACAAAGAGTACCTTAGGCCTGGCACCCAAAGCAGCAATCATAAAAGGAAAACCTGGTTAACTGAACTTCATCCAAAATTAGAGCTTTTTTCTCTGCCAAACGCCCTGCTAGAAGGATGAAAGGACAATCTAGAGACAGGTAGAGATCATTGCAATCCATATATCTGACAAAATACGTCTAAAACATATAAAGCATTCTTAAAACTCAAAAGCAAAAAAAACAAAAAGGCAAGTCAATAATTCAATTAGAACATGGGTAACAGACAGGAAGAGCTGTTTCACTGTCAAAGATATCAAATGAGATGGCAAAGAAGTACATGAGAAGGTGTTTGGCATCAGAGTCATTCATCATGCATGTTAAAGCCACGTCAGAATGGCAGAATTTAAAATAGCGTCACCACCACATGCTGGTGAGGGTGCAGAGAAGCTGGAGGACTTGTACATGGAATCAGGAATATAAAATGTAAACCATTCAGACACTCAGGAAAACATCTCAGCAGGGTCTTAAAAATGTAAACACGCAATGAATATGTGGCCCACAGCTACACTGCTGAGCATTTACCCCAGAGACGTGAAGACGTTTATTCACACAAAAGCCTGTATGTGGGTGTGCAGAGCAGCTTTACTTATAATATCCCAGACTGGAAACAGCCCAGCTATCCTTCAGCAGGTGAACGATTAGACACACTATGTTTCATTCACCCTGTGGAATACTACTCAGCAATGCAAAGGAATGAACTATTGATTGAGAAAACAATCTGGGTGATTCTCCAGCAAACTGTGCTGGGGAAAGCTAATGCATTAGTCCTTTATATAACATTCTTGAAATGATAGAAATGGAGCACATATCTTGATTCTGTTGTAGTTCTGAACATGGTTAACAGCGATTGCCAGAAATTAAGGAGGCGTGGGAGGACAGGAGGGAAGTCAGTGTGGCTATAAAAAGGCAACATGAGGGGGACTTGTGGTGCTGGAAGGTTGAATGTCTTGAGGTCATTGTCAAGGCTGTGATATCGTACAACAGTTCCGCATTGGGGAAAACTGGATAAATAATAGACAGGCTCTTTGTGTGTTATTATCTCAAAATAAAAAGTTCAGATGCACCCTGGCAGAGCAGTGGTTTGGTCAGCTGCTTTTGGCCAAGAGCATAGGCCACATATCCGAAGGACCCGGGTTCAAGATCCAGGGCCAGGGTGAAAACCAAATGAACAACTAAACCAAATACAGTGTTTCTCCCTCCTCTCTCTTCTTGCCTGTCTCTGCTCACCTTCATTCCTGCCGGCACCTTTCCTTTAAAAAAATAAAAGTTTAATTGAAAAAATGAGTCACTTTAGAAATAAAAAAGGCAATAAAAAGAGTGAAAAGTAAGTTATAGAATAAGAGAAGATAGTCACCATACATAGATCCAACTAAAGACTAGTAAGCACAATGTTTAAACAATCAATAAGAAAAAGACACCTAAAGTTCTTATAAGTCAAGGAAGAATTTGACAAAGCACTTCACAACACAGGATCTCCAAACAGCCAGCAGGTGACTTAGAAGGCACTCGCCATCCTTAGCCACCAGGGAAATGCAATTAAAACCAGGGTTGCCACACATCTAGACTGAGAACACCGATGAGATCAAACATTCAGAGGATGCGAAGCGACTGGAACCCCTGGCCTTGCTGCTGGGAGACGGTCCACGCTGGAAACTGAGAGGCAGATTCCACTGAGGTTAAGCATGTGTGAGGCCCTGGGTCAGCCTCTCCAGTCCACGGGAAAGAATGTGTGTCTACCAAGGTGTGTGCTGGAATGTTCATAGTTTTATATATAACAGTCCAAGACTGGACACAAGTCAAATGTCCATCAATGAGTGAGTGGATAAACTGGTAAATTCATACAAAGGGATACAACTTAGCTTTTAAAAAGAGCAAATAGCTGCTATACACAATATGGATAAATTGCAAAAAGATTCTGTTGATCAAAAGAAGCTAATGGAAAAGATCGCCCAGCAAAGGATTCTATTTTTATGAAGTTCAAAGACAAGCGGGACAAAGGCAAGGCAACAGAAATCAGATGAGTGGTTACGTGGCGGAGGGGCGGGCAGTATCAATGGCCTTCCCGGGAATGTTCAATCCCTTGACCGAGGTGGGAGTTACAGGGGTGTCGATATCAGCAAAACCCAGCAAGCTCTCCGCCTGACAGGTGCACACATCACTTACATGTATGTATGGTACGAGTCACATTTTTCAATGATATTTCAATGAATGAATGAATGATACAAGGTATAGACACTGAGAGGGCAAAAACAGGACAGGATTATGCACTGTCGACTATGGGAGAGGAGGCGGCGGGGCAATGGGAGCAGAGCAGCCAGGTGGGCAGCAAGTAAGTGATATATGAAGCCAGTTGTGATCACGAAGCAGCAACACATGTTCTGATGGGAGGAACTTCACACAAACACAAGGAATTTTGGCAAAAAAACACATTTGGCACCTCATGAGTCCTGCTCCAAGTGTCCTGCCTAAAACACATTCCATTTTAACCATCCCAGTGCCAGAAATGCCCAGTAACCCCCGCAGTGCCAGAGATAACCCCATGGTGCCAGAGATGACCCCACAGAGCCAGAGATGACCCCGCAGTGCCAGAGATAACCCCATAGCACTTACCTGCAGCTCAACCACGCTGCTGGGTTCTGCTCTCTGAAGAAACAAGTGCATGCGTGGGGTGGGGGGATCCTGTTTCCTCACAGGGGTGGGAACAGCAGTAGCAATCTTGGCCCACCGCAGTCAGCACCGGCAAGGGCGTCTCTAACACAGGGTAAAGGGACAGCTGCTTTGGGGCCACCTCCACAGACTGGACCCTGGGCAACTCAACAGCCCCTTTTGTCCCATGTCAAAGATGACCCCTAGTTCATTAAACACAGGACAAAACTGGCATGTTAAAATGATGGGATGGTTAGGAAATATGAAAAACCCAGTACTGTGCCGTCTGAAACGTCGCATGGACACCTGTGTTCAGGACCCCAGGAGGCCCCGAGGAAGGGGGCTTCCTGCAGATTTCGGCAAAGTCCTGCCTCCAACAGGGCAGTGGGGCAGCAACACGCCCACGTGGGGCCCGCCTCCCCAGCAGGTCTTGGCCCGAACTTGCAGGCTGTTGGGCGAGGCTGAGGCAGGGTGGGGGAGCCCCAGGTAGACACCCCTCAGCAGGAGGGGACTCCGTGGGAAGGCCAGGAAAAGCCGGTCCCTGGTGAAAACCCGGTCTGCCCCAGGCTGCCCTTTTGCTGGCGCAGAACAGGCAGCTAATAAACGTCCGCTGGACCGCAGGCGTTCCCAGAGCCCACAGACACAGAAGGCCCAGCCGCACGCCCGGAGCTCCTTGCAAAGGGACTCGCTGACTGATTCATGATCAGGCTTTGCAGACGGTCTACACAGGACGGAAACAAATAAAACTCGGGTTTCAGATCCCGGTTCCGCCTCTCAACAGCCGTGTGGACTTGGCAATCTTACTTAACTCTCTGTGCCTCCGTTTCCCCAACACACCTACAGGAATGGTTATGGTGCGTTGACACCTGAAAAGGTCTTAGAATAGCACCTGGCCTGCCGTGGGCCTGGGGCGCAGCCAACGAGCCGTACTCAGACCCACCTCCAGCCCCGACGGCCAATCCACACGGAGCCAGCTGTGGCGGCCGCGCACCTGCCGTGTGGCTAGTCCGACTGAAGGGCACGGGGTCCTGGCACCTTTATGAAAAAGGGTGTAAAGCATCCACTGCTGATAGTGCATTGAAGTGAATGCATTTGGGATACATTGGGATAAGTGAAATATTAAACAGCTTCACCCATTTGCTCTTCACCTGACATCACACGAGTGACTCAGGCTTCAGGGTCTGCCCTGGGGAGGTCTGTCCTTGACAAGCCCCTCCGGCTCCCAGTGCTCCCTCCCCACAGTGAGGACTTACCTGCACACGCTCGGCCCGGAACTGAGCCAGCCCCAACACAGATCCCCTGCTGAACAGCACCCCGAGCTCTGGCGAGACCAGTGCACTGTCAGCCTGGCCTTCAGCCTCAGCAGGGGACGAAGGTGGCTCCTCCGTTCCCCTAGTGCACGGAATACCATCCTGAAGTTGGAAGAAAGCTGCAGGTGGTGTGATCCAAACTCCTTCATTTCAAGGACAGAAACGCTGAGATTCAGGAGAAGGGTGCCGGGGGCTCAGGGAGGTGTGCGGGGAGGGGGCGTCCCTCGTCCCGCGGAGCAGGAACAGGATGGAGATGGCCTTCCACTCCCCGCAGCCCTGGCACTGCCCCCGACCTGGAGCGATCCCGGGAGGGCACGAGGCGGGCGGGGCCCTCAAGGAAGAATGCCACAGCCACCAGTCAGGGGAGCAGCGGGGGCTGGACAAGGAGGCTGGCCCCTCGGCCCCTCTCCTCGGGCACAGCCGGGCCGCGCCGTGTGCACAGCAGGCGGGGGTGCTCTCAGCTCCCAATACGGATGGGAAGGCCAGGGGTTCAGCCAGGCAGAGCGCAGCCAGCGGAGGGTCGGGACTGAGGCAGTGAGCCTTCTCCTCTCCCTCCTCCTCCATCAGCTCCCTGTACACCAGGCACAGCCAGGCCAGGTGTGGGAAACTGCGTGCACGCCCCCAGTTCAGACGGTCACACTCCCAGCCCCCGTCTCCTCCGTGCCCAATCTTGCCCCGTCTCTATAGGCGGTTTGGGGGTCGTGCTCAAGGGCAGGAGCTCTCTGGGTTAAATCCCAGCTCCAGCCCCGCGGGCTCTGAGCTTGGGCCTCCTCTTCGTCACCTGGACACGAGGTGAAATGAGTGCCCACCTGCCCAACGGCGGCCACGAGGACCAGGTGACTTGACACTCGCAAAGGTGCCAGGGGAGACGCAGCACATCGACTGTTACGACTCTCGCTGTCATCACCTGGCTCAGCCAGGCCAGTCCTCCTCCGGATGCTCCGGCTCCATGAGCTGCTTCTCCATTGCTGGGTGACAGGTGGCCCCAGCTGCCACTTCCACAGCGCACGGTTTGCAGGGTCAGAGCTCTGTAGGTCTGTGGTCTCATCTGGAGCTCAACCGGGGAAGCTACCCCAGACTCACCCGGTGGCTGGCAAGTCCATTCCCTAGTGGAGGCAGGACTGAGGCCCTAGCTCCCTGGTGGTCATCAGCTGAGGCCACGCCCCGCTCCTGCCATGTGGGCTTCCCCACAGCCATCAGGAGACTCCAGAAGCATCCCCAGCGGGAGTCGGACAGACGGCCAGTCTCGGGCTCACATCACCAGCAGTCTTCATAGGATGCAAGCAAGTCACAGGCCCCGCCCACACACAAGGGGCAGAGTTACCAGGTGAGGGCACCAGGAGGCTGGGACCCTGGGGCCACCAGAGTCTGTGCCCACAGCTCCCTTCCATCATCCTCACCCCCGCGGGTGCACCGCACCCAGGCCTCGCCCCCGGCACACAGCAGGGGGCTGTTAGCCCAGTCACCAGGGGCCTCTCCAAGCCTCACTGCCCTGCCCACAGAAGGGAGGTCTGGAGGCGTTATTAAGGGCCCCACCACCCACATGTAAACGGGATGCCTACATGTGCCCGAGTGCGGCTGAGTGGGAGACACGGTCCCGTCCAGAGCCAGCAGAGGCTGCAGCCCTGGGGACCTGGGCTGGCCGGCCTGGGCCCTCCCCGGTCCGGGCCGCATGCCCCTGGGCAGTGGGACCCACACTGGCGCCGGTGGTGCTGCCCAGCCTCTCACCCCGCCTGGCGTCCACAGCTGCGTGGACGGGGCTCCTGGGACCACAGGCTTAGCCAACAGGGTGTTGGGCAAGACACAGGCGGTGGCCCGATTCTGCCACGAGCCTGCCCCTTTTCCGCCTTGTGCCTCAGTTTCCCCCTCTGCGCAGGGTGGGAGGTCTGGCCCTTGTGCTCTCTGAGGGCCTACGAGCCCGACTTTCACCAAGCGGATGAAAGGTTAAAACAAAGAACCCTGCATGAAGGTTGCTGCTTGCCAGGTTGTACCTGGGCCCTAGGCCAGGAGACACCCGCCGGACTTCATGGGTAAACAGATGGGGACAGTCAAATGGACCACTTGGCGCAGGGAGGCCAGCTGGGCTGGGCTGGCTGGCACCAGGCGGGTGGCCCCACGGTCAGCCTGGGCAGCAGGAGCTGCGGCAGAGGGGGCGTTCTGGGGGCCGGGCCTGCAACACTCCCTTGCAGCCCTCCCTGCCTTGGGCTCCCCCTCCCGGAGTGAGGGCTTCCACCAAGGGGTGCCCATGTCCCCAGGTGACCCCGCCCAGGCCCAGAGCAGGGCTGTAGGCACTGGCAGCCGATGAAAGCAGGGGACGGGGTAGAGGTCTGTGGATGAGCGGGCCACCCACAGACCCACAGGCCCTTGCCCCTCAGCCTCAGCCTCCGCAGCACAGGCCCCACAGGTAGGGACAGGAGGCTGGGATGCCCGGGGGGCACAGAGGAGGGCTTGATGCAGGCTTCCCACCCAGGTCAGTATGCCGCCCCCCACACCGAGCAGCACCCAGACGAGGCTCCATTTCTCCATCTGTAAAATGGGGTCATGCCAGCAGCAGCTCTCAGGATGGTGTGTCATAGCACAGGAAATGAGACGCAGAAAGTTTCCAGTAAAATTCCTTCAAGAATCTGAACCCCTCTGGACATCAGGAAAGACCCATGTCCCCCCGGAGGACACCTCCCCGGCCCGTGCAGAGGAGTCCACAGTGACCTAGCAGGTCTGCCGCCTGGAGTGGGCGCCCCCACGGGCTCAGCCCGTCTTCAGGACCCAGGCGTCCCTCCAAGTGGAGACTTTGCATTATCTCTAAGCCCAGTTCCAGGCACAGAAGTCACGAATGCAGGCTGTGACTTCCCCTCATCAGGGAAACACTGCTGGGACTTGAATGAGAACAAGTGGCAGTTTCCAAAGACCGGCGGGTTCTGTGAGCCTCTAAAATGTTCGCATTTCATGACCAGCTGACGTGCACATGAAGGAGAGAGATTTTTCACAAGGGAACATCTCACACCTCCAGGGTGAGGCTCACCGCCCGCAAACCCTTTGATCACCGCAACCAGCCGCTGTCCGCTGCCGCGCAGGGAGGGTGTGCTGTCCTCTCCCGACAAGCCTTGGGCCACTGGTGGCAAAGCCTTGGGGACAGAGGTAGCTCGACAAAATTGGGGTGCCCCACTGCCCAAGGCTGCTGCGCCCACCCAGAACTAGTGACAGTCATGGCCTCGCCTGGCCATGAGCCCACCACACACCAGGCCAAGTGCCCGAAGCACAAGAACTCTTTGCACCTCCACAAAGGCCCCTCACGTAGGGACTCGTGCCCATTCTGCAGATGGGGAAATTGAGGCTGAGAGCAAAATGACACGCCCAAGTGGTGGAGGATTTGAACCTAAATCTGCCTGGTTCCAGCCTGCTCCCGCCACTGCAGTCACCCACTGTGTGCATGGTCATCGTAGGAGCAGGAGGAGAACAAGTGTGACCTTGTTCTAGAAGGAACTTGCAGCCTGACCCGGGATGAGGGAGTGGGAGAACGAATGAATGAACAAATGAGCAAGCAGGGACCTCTGCCGGGAGATGACTGATTGCATTTCCCTGTAATCACAGCCGCTCAAAGTTGCCAGAATCCCCCCAAAACTCCAATGCTTTGGCATCTGCCTGAACCTGGGAGGACTGCTGCAGGTGGCACATTTAGGGGATCAGGTCCAGAAATAGGGCCAGAGAGGGACGGGGGAAGGGGGAGTTTTTCTTAGGATGCACCTTCCCCCTGGTATAGCCGTGGGCACCTGGGTCCACCACCACTGGATGGGAAAGGAGAGGCTCGCCCTCCACCCACCCCCTGGTCAAGGGTGGCCAGCAAGTGCTGATTCCCTCACACTTGTAGGCAGCTGTCAAGGCTTCACAGTAGAGCAGAAAGGAGGCTAGGAGGGCAGCCTTTCCAATTCTACGAGAGAGAGAGAGAGAGAGAGGAGATGACGAGGCATCCAATACAGGACCCATTTGTACAGTTACTCATTTGTTCAGTATTTACATGAAAGCAGATTTTTGAAACACTTATTCCTACATCTTTTCTAGGAAAACCCACCTCCTAGCATTAAAGGTGAGTGGACCCAACACATATAGATACTTAAGAAATAGATATGGATAAGTCTTGGGTGGATGGGTGCATGGGTAGGTGGGTGGGTGGGTGGGTGGATGGATGAATGGATGGATGGATGTGTGGATGAATGTGTGGGTAGGTGGGTGGATGGATGAATGGATGGGTGAATGGGTGTGTGGATGGGTGGGTGGATGGCAGCTGGGCTGCAGTAGGTAGGTGGGTGGGTGGGTGGGTGGGTGCGTGGATGAATGTGTGTGTGGGAGGGTGGATAAATGGATGGATGGATGATGAAACCCAGCCACTTCTGCACTAGGAACAGATCCAATAAACAAGATGGGATCCTAAGCCAGGCTGGAAATGGAACTCTAGCCAAACACCCTGAGACAAGTCTTTGTGTCTGATGCTCTGGGGAGGCTGGGATGTGGGAGGTGGCTTCCAGCCAGGTGACACAAGCTGTCTCCGGACGGCCCACCAGGAAAGCCTCCCTGTGCTGGAGACTTGGCATCGTGTGGTAAAACTGCCCCTTCTCTGTTGAAGAAACTGGACCTCAAAGTGGAGATGGTCTTCCAAGAGCCCTGCCAGGGCCATACCCTCTCACCGCACCGAAACAGGATCATGGAGCTCGCCAGGCATGGGACGTAGCCCCAGCAGTGATCCCCTCTATATTCTATTACTATTCCAGGAGCCACATGGAGTCTTTTGGGAGACCCCCCCAATGCTACCCAAAAACTCACTGTCTCCGGTAGTCCGATAGCACCTCCCAAGGTTGACCATCTGCGGGTAGAAGGCGAGCGAAGCGCAGTCCAGGGGTGTCCTCAGCAAACAGCACAAGCTGTGCGCCCCGCATGATGTGGAACATGCCAAGGGCGCCTGCGACTGGGGCGATTGCAAGGGGAGCAGGGCCCACCCGTTGGAGGAAGGAAGGCAGGAGCGGAAGGGAGAGAGGGGAAGAAGGAGCTGGCTGCTTGCTTCGCCGTTCTGGAAGCTAGTGCATGACAAACCTGCAGCTTGGCCCAGGCAGCACTGGGCAGCGAGTCCCTACCTGAGGCCCCACCCGCAGCACCCCCTGCAGGCTCACCCTTCCTCCACCAGACGGAAACATTCCCGCCCCCTCCCCAGGCGCCCCTGTGCCAGCCCGCCCGCGGTCGGGAGGACTGCTCTTGCCGCCCCACAGCCCGTGTCCACTTCTCCACTCATCTGTGTCCAGTCCTCCTTGCAGAGCAGAAGCTTCCACTGAAAGTCACAGTTTCAGGGAGCAAATCAGGAGGACGAGGATGAGAACCAGCATCCTCGCGGAGAGGAAGCCGGCGGCACACTGTTTGCTTCGCTGTGCACGCAGGAGACGGGACGGAGAAATGACCACGCCGAACGGGACTGTTCTCCCTGGACTGGCCTTACTCATGCGCCTCTCCTGTCACAGCTGATAGTCATTCACCCAACGAAGTCACACTGCTTCTTGGAGAACATTCTGGAAGCAGTGACATCAAGGCTCCCACCCTGGGGCGGTGCAGTTCAGGCACCATTTGGAGCCACAGAACCAGACGGTGGGAGTTTGAGCCTCATTCCCTTAGGTGCCTTGAGGGCCAGGGCAGGTCAGCAGGGGCTGAGGCTGCACCGGCACCACCCCCGCTGACCAAGCTCCGTCTCCGTGATGACGTGCCCTCCTGAGCCTGTTTCCCACCCACGCACGGGCCACCGTGAGGGAAGCCACAGAGTAAGGCGTGACTCTCAGGCTCAGCCAGCAGGAGGGAAGGACGGACCCCTCTGCTCGGAGGAAGCCGTGTGTCGGGGGGACACCCACCTGTTTCCTGCCAAGAGCATTTTCAGCCCCATTGCAGGGGACACTGCTGCCTGTCCTGTAACAAGTGACTGCTTGTGGGGGTTCAGAGCAGCAGAAATCTCTTTTCTCTCCGCAGGGTCGCGTGCCCCCCAACTCTAGGAGAGTCCTTCTACCTTGTCCAGTGTCGGAGCCTGTGGCCACGTCCCTCCAGCTCCTGCTCTGGGCAGGTGGTCTCTTCCCCTCTGTCTGCATCTCCTCTTCCATGTTTCATGAGACACCTGTGAACCGGACACACCCTCCTCCAGGATGCACGCACTGGAGACGTTCCGCTGCAAAGGTCCGCTTTTAATAACGAAGCTCATGTTCTGCGGCTCCGGAGGGGTGTGAGTCTGGGAGGCCGTGGTCCCCCGCGATGGACACCCGGCAAGGATGGGCATGTCCCGTGAGGGACCCCGCTGTTCCGCCAGGTGCTGCAAGCCCCAGGCCCCACGCAGCTCCTGTGGGATGCTGGTCACTGTGCGTGGCATGCCGGTCACTGTGTCCGTCCTGCCTCCACCCTGACGTGTCTCTGAGACATGGACAGACATGGGGCAGGAGGCACGTGGAAGAGCCCGGTGCACTGGGGGCCCAGGGTCGGGCATGTGCCGGGCACCAGGAAGGGACATCAGGCCGATCCCAGCGCCCGAGCCTGGGGGTCAGCCCTGAGGAAGAGCGGGGCTCCTCCAGGTGGGCCACGGAGTGAGGACCCTGCCAGCACGTTCGGTCATGTGCCAATGTCACAGGGCGCACAGCCAGGGAAAGGGTGGGGGATGCAGGCGGGGCGGCCGGGCTGCAGACCGGGAGAGACAGGCCCATGCCCCTCTGGCCCCACCTCTGGGCTGTGGACGGGACCACGCCGGGGGCCAACCCAAGGGCACTGTGTGAGTGGCGAGCTACTGCAGCCTCCCCGACTGCCTGGGATCCAGAGGGGACCAGGAGCGCAGTCCCCTCGGGGGCAGAGTGGTCGTCAGCGGGCGGGGCCCTGAAGGCACCAGGCAGGGCCATGGATCATCTCTTGGGGACAGGTCCTGGCGCGGAGACGCGGTCCGGTCACAGGCGGAGCGCCGCCATGACAGATATTTCACCGGAGACTTCCTCCAGGAGGGGGGCAGGCCTGAAGGTCCCTTTGTCTTCAAACATTAATGGCCAATTTTAAATCGGGTTAGGGGACAGAGGAGGGGAGAGGGGAAGGCGGGGTGGGGACCCATCACTGGGCATCATTCATAAGCCACACACTGGAGCCTTCATCGGCCCAGAAATCACCCTGGTGGCTACGCAAAGATTTATTGAAGCCCCAGCATGGGCTCATTTATTTTCCTCCAAACCCATTTGAAAAGACTGTTTGCATCTGCCCTGGAGGACAAAAAAAAAAAAAAAATTTGTGCTTATTTGGCAAACTTTGTTTGAAAAATCTGCTTGCCCCCAACGTGTCTGCGTGCTTGCAGGGCCGGGGCGCCGAGTGTCGGGGTGGGGGTGGCTGCGGTGGCATCCTTCCCGGTCATCTGCTGACCAGAGAAACCACCCCGAGAACTCTGAGTGGGAAAATGACAACGGGAGTTCCATACACCCATTCACCTGCAAAAAGGAGTGAAAGTTCTGTGTGTCCTCCTAGAAAAGAGACGTGTCACCCACAGTAACTCAGACCCTCCCTTGGAGCCTCCATATACAAAGAGCTGTTAGGAATCAACAAGAAAGAACATGATCACAGGAAAATGGGTCAGAGAGACGACTGGGCACTTCAGAGCACAAAGCTATTGCCAGTGAACACAGGTGACAGACCGCTACACTTATGAATCATCAAGGTAATGCAGCTTAAAGCGTAGACAACGAAACACAACTTGCACCTTCCCAAAAGCAAAGATGCAAAGGAAGGTGGTGCCAGGTTCGTGCACCTGGAGAGCAGAGACGCTGTCATGGGCCTCATTCTAGAGAGCTCAGCTCTGCAGCCCAGGAGCAGTTCGCTCTGGCGAGGTTACGCCCTGTCACCTTCCTGAGCCCCTGCTAGGTTTCCCTGCATCCCACTGCCATCTGGCCTTCCAGTGACCGAAATGACTACATTCTTGCTCTGAGCTGGGCATTGTCAGTGGCTCAGCACCTTTGTCCTCACAAAACTCCCATCAGACCCATTTGACAAATGGGAAGACAGAGGCACAGGGAGGTAAAGATGTTGGCAAGGGTCACCCTGTCGGTCATGGGGAGTAAGGACTTGTCTGACATCAAAGGCTGTTCTCAGCACCCATACTCCTGCCTTGGGGTCCCCACCTGCCTGCCTGGGGTAGTGCAGACTGGCTGAGAGGAGGCGCCCACCTGTGCCCTCCACTTCCCATCACCTCATTGCACGACCTCCAGTCTTCCAGGCCCAGAGGAGACCGTTCGGCCAGGTCCCCGGGCTGGGGCGCCCGGAGGACACTTTGGGGCTGCGGGGTGACTCACAAACCCTTCTCCACTGATGTTGAGGAACTGGGTGAAGATGGGGTGCAGGGGCAGCCCAGGCCGGGTGGGGAGTCCACGGGGAGTGCCGTCCACACCGTCGCCAACCGCCGTGGCCAGGAGCCCAGCGTTGCTGGACGACTGAAGCGGGCACTCTGGCCGAGCACGGGTACCTCCTGGAGCCTCCTGGAGGCTGTGCAGAAGTGCTCGCAGGCCCCAGCAGGCGGCAGGGAAGAGCTGGTCCCGGAACCTCCCGCGGCAGAGGCGGTCAGAGACATGGGCCCACATCACGGCGGAAGTCAGGCCCCAAAGCCAGGCCACCAGCGCCTTTCCAGGCACCAGCGCTGGTGAACGCAGAGGGCAGTTGATATCGCTGATGGCATGAGCCAGGGTGCTGGGTGTGGCCAGCCTTCCTCCCCACTCGGGGGCTGCAGCCTGCTCCCCGCCGAGTCCCCACTGGTGCCCAGCACAGGGTCTGGACACAGGCTTTGCCGAAGCCCCCGACCCCCGAGTCCTGGTGCAGGGAACCTCAGCAGAGCCTCCAGCTGCTCCCGGACAGTTACTCTATAAAGGCAGGCAGACGGAGCCTGGTCCCGGCACACGAGGACCTGGCCCCCGGCCTCGCTGGGAAGGGCATTCCGACACTGCGACAGCCAGACGACCCGGGACCCTGTGTCTGATTCACTGTGTCAGCTTTAGGGAGTCAGGTCCAGAGCAGCAAGCAGAGCGGAGGGCAGGGGGGCAGGGCGGTGCTGCCCCCGGGTCGAGGGTGGTTGGGCGAGGAAGGTCTGGGGGGTGCCGGTGGGCGTGCGGCGCCGTGAACAAGCTCCCCGCCTCCTGCTGCGCGCTTTCAGGTGGTTCACGTGAGAAGCATCCGGTCACCACATTTGTTAAAAACTTGCCAGACCTCAGATGGGCCTGCACGGGCCAGGCCGTGTGGTGGTGGGCAAGTCACCACCCACTCCATTCCCTGCGTCTGAGCAGCCCCCACAGGCCCCGGGACAAGCTGTCCGAGTCGGTGGTGCCGGGTGCCCGCCCCGCCTTGCCGTCTCAGCGATGACCAGGGACAGCCGCTGCAGCCAGGAGGCAAGGGGGCGCCTCGTTCTAGATCTGGGCTCCAGGGCCACGGTCAGTCCGATGGCACCCAGGCCTTGCTCCCCGAGTCTCAGAGCCCCGGTTTCCTTGTCTGTCAGGTGGGCAGCGTGGGGCCAACCCTGCCAACCTCCTGGAGTTGCGGAAGAACGGGGTACACCTTTGATAAGAAGGCCAGATCAGCACAGTGCCCCCACGGGCACAGGTCCCTCTCCCCAGGACCAGACACAGGGTCCACCTCACCTCACCTGTCAGCACCTGCTCCTCCCTCAGACCAACTGGCTGCAGTTGGACACACCTGCTCTCCCAGCCCTGGGTTGCAGTCGGTGCCTGACAAATGTCACTGCATGAAAAAATGCCTCATTGAGTTGAGGCATCCTGCCCCTGGGCTCGGAGACACTGAGAGTCAGAGAGAAGGCCCTGGTCCCAGAAAATCAGACCACTCTCAACTGGGACGGGGTCCAGGAGAGCCGCACGGGGAAGTGTCCCCGACACCCACAGAGGCCCACAGGACAGTGTTCTTCTTTCACCTGCAACGTGGTCCATGCTGAGTGTCCTCCTGTGTTCTCTGCATAAAAAGGAGGCTTTCACGGGAATGATGAAGAAAAGGAGAGAGAGGAGGTGAGAGAGACAGAAACAGAGACAGAGAGAGGAAAGAGGAAAGAAGGAAGGAAGAAGGAAGAAAAGAAAAGAAAGGAAGGAGAGAAAGAGAAAGAAAGAAACACAGAAGGAGGGAAGGGTGGGAGGGAGAAGAGAAAGAAAAAGAAAGAAAGATGGAATGAAGGGAGAGAGAGAGAGAGGAAGAAAGAAAAAGAGAAAGAGGAACGAGCTGCAAGGTTCTCCCTCAACATGTGCTTCCCTGTGTCATTAAAACATTCTGTCTTTACAACTCAGAAAATTAAAGAGCCCCGCCGGGCTGTCCACATCAGTATTCACGACATCTGTCCTCTCCTGTAAAGCACTCCGTGAGCAGCCTCCCAGCAGAAACGGGGTCTCTCCCGCGCCCGCGCTCTTCCCCTTCAAAACAGATTGCGAGACAGATGATTGCATTGTCTCGGCCCATTTCCATCTGAAAACTCCCTCCACTTGGCCACTGGGCGCCCCTATTAAGGCCTGGGCACCCCAGGCCGCATGGGGTGGCAGGACCTCTGTCTCCCGCTCCCGGGCCTTCCATCGGAAGAGGGAAGAGCGGGAGACAAAGGGGCGGGACATAAATTAAGCCCCGGCTTTTTAAGTTCAAACTGAATTTTCTTTATTTTTCCACAGCTGTCGGAGGAACCGGGTAGAAATCCAGCAATGCATGTTTAATGTATTAAAAACAAAAAAAGGGAGGGAGAAAGGCGAGCCGTCCGCTCAAGGGCTCCATCGCCGACTTGCATTGGGGACATTATTTCGGGCCAGTGAACTCTGAGCAAGTCAAGTGTGGAAACATGGACCGGGGCCAGGGACCCCCCACCAGTGGCTGTCATATCTGCTGAAAGACCACTTGTCATCGGCGGCCAGGGCGGGCGGGGGACAAGCGTCTCACGGAGCCGGAGCGCCACCGCCAAGTGGGCCCGCTTCTCCGAAGCCGGCTGGTGGGCACTGGCCCAGCCTGGACAGACTGCAGGGCGTGGGGACCCTGCGTCCAGCCAGGCTGCATGCGGGTGGGCCGCCCCGTTCCAGGCCCAGGAGGAGCCGGGCCGCCGGGCGGAGGCGCGGTCAGCGCTCTGGTTAACAAGGACTCGGAGCCAAGAGGCTGGGGACGTGCAGCTGCCGGGCCCGGTCACTGCAGTGCGACCAGGCTCGGGGCGGCGTGCCCCAGCCACGCAGCCCGCGGCCGCACGCAGTGCGTGGGACGCTCCCACGTGGCCCTCCCTCCGCACACCACGGCCTCGCGACCCGTCCTGCCCGCGGCTCGCAGCACAGACGCGCCTTACTCCCAGCGCCCTCAGGGCGACTTTCCCGCAGACTGGCGCGGCCCCGACTGCCCGGGAGCCGTCCTCCCGAGGAGGGCCCACACCGGCAGCGACAGCGTGCCGGCACCGCACACAGGGCCCTGGCACGAGCCACTCACGCGGGCCTTGATTATCGCCCCACCTTTCATTTGGGGAAACTGAGGCAGGGGAATGAAGGGACTGACCCGTCGAGCAGGTGGGAGACTCTGAGGCTTGAGTCCCTGCCTGTGGCCTCCACAGCGCCTCCTCCCAGACATCAGAGGACACACTGGGCCTGACGTCCGAGTCTCCACACAGACACTCGCTGTGGCCCACAGGTGCCCCAGGGTCCAGCGCTGCCCCTGCCCTCAGGTAGCTCCAGTCAGATGAAGGAGTTCTGCCTGCCACCGGGAGGGGACCGGCCACCAGGCCCACCTGCGGCCACGCCACAGCCCCCTGGAGTCAGTAGCCAGCGTTCCCAAGACGCTTGACCCCACCCCCAATGTCAGGTTGTTGACCTCTCGAAATGCACCGCAGGGACGGTCAGATTAAAGAGCACCCCCACGAGTCTCCCCAACACCCCAAGGGCCCCGCCAGGCACTGACCCCTCCAGCCCAGCCCCCACCTGGCTGGGTGCACCCAGCACCCACCTCTGCCCGGGACCCCTTCTGGACCCCCGCAGCCCAGCCGCCCAGACCAAGGGCGGTGGTCCTCAAAGACCCCAGACCCCAGCTCTGCCCCCAACAAACATGCGGCCCTGACAAGTGTCTCTTCCAGACCTTAGTCTCTTCATCTGCAAAATGAGTAGGTGTCCCCTGCGCGCCCCCCCGCCCCGAAGGCCACCATGGAGCTGTGTGTGCAGAGCACACGCCCCAGCCCGTCCTCAGGCACAGAGCCGTGTGTGTCCCCAAGTCGCCAGGGAGCAGAGGCCCGTGCATCCCTGCAGCTGTCAGCACAGCTCTGCCCCATCGGGCCTGACCAGCCTGCCAGGGCCTCCGCGAATGGGGAAGGCCGTCTGTTTCCCATGACGCCAGCCCCTGGGAGCCCAGGGGTTCAGGCACGGCTGGTTCCACCCGGGGTGATCACCCTCCTGTGCCTGGCGGTCTTGCCACGGGCTTGGAGGGGCTGCGTGAACGGCAGCCCCAGACGAACATGCGAGCTGTGAGGGGAGCTGCCACAGCGCCCTGAGGGAACCGCCCCGCGAATGGGCAGGGCTGCAGGCCCCGTGCATGGAGCCCCCCGCTTCCCGACCGAGCCACAGGCCCGGCCCCAGAGTCAGCGGGGGGAAGGAGGAGGGGCGGGGCGGCCTTGCAGGGTGACTCGGGTCTCCTGACCTACAGGCAGGAGTGTCCGGTGAAAGTCACCCCAACGAAATTCCCTGCATCCAGATACACGATAGCAGCCTGACGGCGCCCTGGTGGAGCAGCGGTGAGTCCGCCGCCTCCAGCCAAGCGCAGTCCACGAACCTCCCAAGGACCCGGATTCACGTCCAGGATGCACAACTAAAATTAAAATAAATGGAAATGCTTCTTCAGAAGAAAAGACATATCCGCACGAGGACCTCTAATCTACGCTCTGAATCTCCCCGCCCAGACGCCCAACCGGACCCCCGGCACCACGGCTCCTTCTCCTTCGCTATCACCGCGTCGCCGGAGCTGTTTCATCAGGGCCTCAGACAGCACAGCAGCTGTGGAGACCGGACTTGCTCTGCCCACCGCTGGACACGTGGTCTCCAGACGGCGGTCTCCACCGCGAGGCTCACGTTCGGGACCGGCTGTGGTTTTTGGAGTCGGGGTCTTTCGGGGGTGAGTGAGTTAGGACGAGGGCGCAGGGCGAGCGCCGGTCTGACGCGTCCTGGCGAGCAGAGGAGACAGTCAGCGCGGGGCTGCGGGCGCGGCGCACGGCGGAGGAGAGGGCCCCGGCGGGACCAGCCCCACTGGCACCTCCGACGGGCGAGGACTCTGCAGCCACGGCTGGTGGACCTGTACGTCCCCGCTGTGTCCGGCTGATCTCTCGTCTCGTCGCTGACTAGCGGGGCGCCGGAGGTGTGCGTCAGGGTCACTGGCGTCTGGATGGACCACGGGCCCCACGCAGGACAGAGGCCCCGGTTGGGGAGATCCAGCCCAGCGAGTTATAGCTGCACCTGTGTGGCCACGCTGACGTCCTCACACCTCCGATGACCTAACAGTGATCTCGGGACCTTCCCTGACATCCGGCCAAGACGACAGCCTCCCACGTGGCGGAGCTACTTGCCCCGGAGGAGACATGTCCCAGGTCGGCTGCTCCGTGAGCTCCCAGCGCGCAGAAGAGTGGACACGGGCCAGCAGCACACACACGCACCGCCGGGAACGCAGGTGTGTGCCTGTGCAAACACAAACGTGCGGACACTCATGACAGGCGTGTCATACACGCGGACACACATGCACGTGACGCACACCTGTTGGCACACACCTGTCCACAGGTGCGTACTCGGGGCACCTGCGTGTGCGCACAGACGCCACCTGTCACCGCCGCTCCCTCCGGAGACCCGCACTGTCCTCACCACTGCTTTCAGTGCGCTGCCGTTTTCTCCGGGGAAAGACCGCGGGCTGGGAGCACATCCTGAGCTGATGGCCCCAGAGAGCCCCGCCTGCGCCCCAACTCAGGAGACAATATCATCTCCAAAGTCGGGCATTTCCTACCTACCGGGGTCTGGTCATAAAACCTGACACTCGGCCAGGTGCTGTTCCAGGCCACTCAGAGTTAACTAAGTGTCTGAGTGACAGTTTTAGAGGCCAAGGGCAGGGCCCAGGGCGTCGGGACGGAAGGGGGCCAGCAAGATCAGCGCCGTGGGTCCTCCCTGGGGACAGCCTCTCCTGCCGCCAAACTGAGAGCCCTGGGGTGGGCGCCCATCCGGGTCCCGACACAACGGCAGTGCCTGTCCAGCCCAGCCTCGCTGTCCCGGGGGACCCCAGCCCCGCTCTCCCCAGGAAGCCCAGCCCCACTGTTCCCGGGGACAGCACGCCTGGCATGAGGCCCCATTGTCTGCCCCCCTCCCTCTCCAGGGCTCCTCCGCGGAGTGACAGGGCAGCCCAGAGGTCACCTCCGGGGCGCCCAGAGGGACTCCTGGGCATCTGTCTCGGGCTGCGGGCAGCAGCAGTAGGCCCAGCCCAGGCCTATTGTCTGGGGCCCACAGCCCTCCTGATGGGAGAGGGGCCGTTGTCCCACACAATCTGCCACACTCCTGCCTTCCCATCTTCTTCCAGTGAAGCGGGACATAGGACACAGCCAGGGGACCTGGGCCGACGTCCGCTCCGCATCCGGCCTCGGCCTCAGGGTCTCCGGTCCCTCCTGCTCTGCGCTCGTTTTTAAAACTTGAAAACTAGATCCGCGCCCCCGAAGTCATGGTCCGTCCCTGCCCGCGGGCTCCAGCTTCAGCGACAGCACCTAGTGCTCCTCACCGACACGTGTCTGAAGGGAACCCAGAAGCACTCCCACTGTTCCCCAGGACACAGCGGGGCCGCGTCCGCACGCCACCCCAAAGGGCTCCTGCTGCGCCCCCTGGCCCGGCAGGCAGTCCCCCTGGACAGCGCATATCCCAGTAGGGCTTGAACGCTTCATGGCAGAAAAACGCAAAACAGAACCTTCCATTTTTCATAGTGCTGCTCACGAATTAGCCAGCAAGCACAGAATTCAGCTTCTGTGGTCCTCAGGTGACAGCTCTCACAGCCCTGGGCCAAGGCTTGAGGCTTTTGACCACAGAACTGTCTGGGGTTTTAGAATCATCCGGAAACTCTGGCAGCAGGAAAAACCAGGCGAGTGATTTCTACTCACGTCCCGGGTGCGCCATCACCGACGCCAGGAGCAAGGGCGCAAGGCACAAACTGGGGCACCTGGGTGTTTATTCCTCGGACCCGGCTGCGGGCATTTTAGTTCAACTCAACAGGCAGAGACCCAAACGCCGAGGAGCGGCTGCCGGATCTTGTGGGAAGTTTAAGGCAATGAGAAAACTGCAGAACCGAATCTCTGAACAAGAAGGCAGCCATCCGCCTGGAGGATAACACAGTCGCAGCCCTAACAGGGAGCACGTCTCCATGTTCTCACCCTCGGTGGGGCCCGCAGGGACACAGCCCAGGCCCCCGCATCGCCCCCAGGGCAAGTGTGCCCTTGCTACTCGGAAGGAGGGTGAAGAATGAAAATCTGGGTGCAAGGATGAAGACTGGAGAGGCACAGGGGTGGAGGAGACGGGGTGGACGGGGGAGGGCAGGAAGTGGGGGATGTATGCAGGGGTGGAGGAGACGGGGTGGACGGGGGAGGGCAGGAAGTGGGGGATGTATGCAGGGGTGGAGGGAGAGGGATAGACGGGCAGAGGGAAGAGGAATGAAAAGAAGGTGGAGGGAGGAGGGGAGGGACGGAGGATGGAGGGATGGACGGAAGGCTGGTGGTAGCTGACACATTGCCCCTTGTGCCACCTCCCTGAAGAGCACCCAGACAGAAGTTGAGCAGCGGGAAGGGCCATCAGCTGGGATGGTGGCCATTCCTGGTGGCTCCTGTCGGGTCCTCCGTATACAGACAGCTCCATGTGCCCACACGCGTCGGTCCCCTGACCCACAGCACCTGACGGCCTCCCCGCCACCCCGGCCTGTCTTCTCCTGATTCCCTGTGGCACCAGATCGGACCCCACCCTGACCCAGGAGGCACGGGGCCATCTCGGAGCTCTGGGTGAACCCCCCCAGAGGTGTCTTCCTCCAGGTTCCTTGTGGGATCTCCCAGCCCCGTTTCTGTCACCTGCTGTGACCTGAGCTCCAGCGACCCGCCACCTGCCACTGACCCCAGGAAGACGGCACTGAAGGTCAGCATGGACTCTGCGGTCAGGGGCCCCTGCCTCACTCCGCTTCCAAGCAGGCTCAGCTGTCCAGGGTGCTGGGCCAGCCCGGTGCTGCCCTCACCCAGTCTTCACAAGTGCCCGGTGGCACGACCCTGCTGGGCTGGGAGCCAGACAGGCTCAGAAGATGTGACTCCTTGGATATGACTTTCTGCAAAGGGGAAAATTAAGGAGACAGGAAAAAGACCGGCGGGCGCAGGCCGGGATGGAGGAGAGGCACAGGGGGCTTCGGATGCCGGCGACAGGCTTCATCTGGGCGGTGGGGGCGCCGCGGCTGCGCAATGGCCAGGACGCGCCGGCCAGCACACCGGGAAAGAATGAAGTTGCTGTCTGCGAGTTGCACTCCTGCTCACGTCGGTCACATGCCCCTCACCGGACAGGGTCCGGGCATGAGAGGAGCATGGCAGGCGACCCGCTCGTGCTGGAGTGGCCGCCCGTTGTGCTCCACCAGGAGTCTCTTCCTTTGGGATTCTTGGCAGAAACCCTGACACAAAGGAGAACAAAGCAGAGGTCTCTTCTCCTCGAGCCAAGAGCACCCAAAGGAATCTTAGGGTCCCACACTAGCCCTGCGCTGACCCAAAGACACCCAGCCCACGGAGGTCGCAGGGGCCTCACTGCTTAGAAACTGGGCCTGGCCGCATCCGGCTCGTCTCCGCCAGACACAGCAAGGGGACCAGCATGCAGATCCCGGAGCCACCAGCACCCACGACACCAGAGGGAGATGCACCGCCCAGCAGGGAGCACCCGCAAGGGCCTGGGCCCCACCGGCCGCTGCCCAGCCGTGGTCCAGAGAGTGGCCGTGCTCCACACAGGCATCTGGGATTCAACTGCCCTCCTCCACGCGGCCCAGGCCACCCGCCAGGTCACTCGGCTTCTGCCTCTGAGCGCCTTCAAGCACGAAAGGACATGGCGTCTGCCTCCTTCACCTTTGTGACTGATAAAATGAGACGTAAACCAGGCAGCACTGGACACTCATGTCAGGCGCAGCAGCTAGTGACAGCTGCCCACCAAGGTGACAAGGACACACAGGCAGGCCCGGTGGCACGCCGCCCCATCAGCCCATGCCCTTCTCATCTGTTTTATATTGGGGAGTCGATGTGTGAGGGACCTCAATGCTGAGTGAGGTTTGAAGGCGCAGGTCTCCCCAGGCCCCTGGCCGCCCCCTGCCTCGGACCTGGCTTCACGCCTCACGCTCCCCAGGCGTCTGACATCAAAGGCCCTCTGCCAAACCCACATTTCCAAGCACTCGGAGGGCCTGGGAGGTCCTGGGAGGTGGCGAGGACAGGGTTAGAACTGTCCTGCACCGACACCACCTCTGGAGAAGGGGCCATTCAAAGAGAGTTCAGTTTCAAGCCCAGAGAGGGCATGTGTTTAATTAAGATCCATAAAAACGCAGCCGGTAAAGCATGAAAGCTATTTCATCTTTCAGTCAATACAGGCATGGGTCTTACCTGGAAAAAGTGGTTGATGCAGAAAGAATTTCCCAAATGGGTTCCATATGCCTGCTCTCCGTGAGCAGGCCTTCCCCGGGGCGGCTGAGGGCGGGCACGGCTCCTTCCTCCCAGGCACTCGCCTCAGTGTACACCGTCCGACGGCTGCCGCTGTTTAAAGAGAAACGTCACGGCGAATGATATACGGTAGATTCCAGAGATTGTTTCGTCCGGGGGAAATTGCTCCTGGGGCCGGCTCCACCTCAGTTATGCCAGGAAGAACCGCTGTGACGTGAACTGTTCACCCGTCCCTGGGCCCTGACCCGGGACCTCGTGCCAGCTGCATGTTGTCAATTACTCCCGTCAGGTCAAGGCCATGAGCACAGGCCTGTGATGCTCGGGGTCCCAAAAGGAAGGGCCAAGGGAGCGTCTGGAGACACTCATACTGTACAGATGGGACCACCAAGCCCATGAGGGAGCTAATCCAAAATCGCAAAGCTAGGAGGCTACAGAGCGCGTCGTGTCCTGTTCCACTGAGGGTCCAAATGAAGCCAGAGGAGCATCAAGGGGTCAAAGGAGGAAGGGGCTCTTCTTAACACCTGCCCTCCCGGCATCCCATTGTCACTCCTGCAATGGACCTACTGAAGTGCCCCATCTACCATCTAGCTCTCTGTCTCCTCCCCCTACATGATGATTTTTTGTATTTATCCCTTCACTATTCATTGACTATTACTCTCGCCAGTATAGATTCCCAGGAGGTCAGGGGACACATCTGTCTTGCGCACTGTGGTAACCCTGTGCTTCAGACAGACCCCAGCATATAACAACTGCCCACTTCCTCTTCATCACCACCATCACCACCATCACCAGCACCATCACCACCACCATCACCACCATCATCATCACCATCATCACCACCATCATCACCACCAT